>SNRZ01000094.1:0-265463 GCA_008729115.1 Dirofilaria repens
CGTTACTTGCGTTTTTGCTTCCCACTTAGTTGGAATATTCTAGTAAATATAAATTATGCTTGCAATAGTAAAAAAAATTAGATGGTTCATACTCGAGAATGTTGCATGCAATTCACGAGAATGCTGTAATGCTGCAAATTTGAATATATTTATTAACTTGAAAAAGAAAATACCGATAAAATGTGAAATAGTTCGATAGACTTCGAATTATTTTAATTTCATTTTTTACAAACCTAAATAAATGATCAAATTTTTAATTAATGAATACTATTTAAAAATATTATTTGTTATACTACTGAAATATAAATGATAGATTTTCTAAAAATGTGCCATTTTGAATTTCGAAACAAAGTAAATACAATTAATTGATTGATTGATAATTGAATTGATTATTTGAGAGTGTTGATAAAAGTTGCAGATAGATATATTAGTGAGTTTGGGATTTACAAACAGTACGAGAATAGTTTTCTCGAGAAAGATGATAGATTTCTTTCTTAATTTTTTTTTTTTTTTTTTTATAGAACTTGCTATCGTCATCAAGTCAAACAACTCTTTCTTGTATATTACAAATTTTATCCATTTGTCACTCGCATCTTCTCTTCTTCATCTCCGATCCTTTGGTTTTTTTTGCAATCTTCAATGATATACAATGATATGTGATATATCTTGAGTTTATCAATAACGTTCTTATCAGTTTTAATCGAATTCTTGATGACAATTTGATGTCATCTCTAAATAAGGTATTGATTCTGTAGTAAAACTTACTTTGCTGACTATGCTACTCTGATAATTTGATGTAAATTCAATATAGATAAAATTAAAAAACAAAAAAATATTTTTTATCAATTAAACAAATCACATTATAATTAGTAGTCTGATTATCAATCTTTATAAAATTTTGATAATTAATTATTTGCTTGATAATAAATTATCACTAAGAGTAGACATATTCTAAATAAATCAATTATTTATAGGTTAAATTTTAAAATAGAATAATTATTAACGAATTGCAATAATAATATTGATTGTGTAATATCCAATAATTATTTGATTGATCGAGAATTATTTTTTTAACTGTATACCTTTCCTTCTCTAATTAATTTTTTGATAACGGATCAATGATATTTATCAATTTTTATTGATCAATGGTATTTATCGATTTTATTGATCAGTGATATTTATCGATTTTTATTTTAATTATTTCCGTTAAAGTAAGCATTGATGGAAAAATGACTGTAAAAAAAAATATTGAAATGTCAATTAGTTTCAATTTTTTCAATTACTGTATAATATAAGAATTAATCAATGATATTATTTTTTAAGATTATGTGTAAATTTCAGGATATGAGTAATTCTTCTCACATTTGATTACTGTATGATTAATGTATGAAATATAATAGTTAATCAATGATATCATTTTTTAAGATTATGTGTAAATTTCAGGATATGAGTAATCTTCTCACATTTGATTACTGTATGATTAATGTATGAAATATAATAGTTAATCAATGATATCATTTTTTAAGATTATGTGTAAATTTCAGGATATGAGTAATTCTTCTCACATCTTGATTACTGTATGATTAATGTATGAAATATAATAGTTAATCAATGATATCATTTTTTAAGATTATGTGTAAATTTCAGGATATGAGTAATTCTTCTCCATCTGATTACTGTATGATTAATGTATGAAATATAATAGTTAATCAATGATATCATTTTTTAAGATTATGTGTAAATTTCAGGATATGAGTAATTCTTCACATCTGATTACTGTATGATAATGTATGAAATATAATAGTTAATCAATGATATCATTTTTAAGATTATGTGTAATTTCAGGATATGAGTAATTCTTCTCACATCTTGATTACTGTATGATTATGTATGAAATATAATAGTTAATCAATGTATTATTTTTTAAGATTATGTGTAAATTTCAGGATATGAGTAATTCTTCTCACATCTGATTACTGTATGATTAATGTATGAAATATAATGTTAATCAATGTATCATTTTTTAAGATTATGTGTAAATTTCAGGATATGAGTAATTCTTCTCACATCTGATTACTGTATGATTAATGTATGAAATATAATAGTTAATCAATGGTATCTATTTTTTTAAGATTATGTGTAAATTTCAGGATATGAGTAATTCTTCTCAACATGATTACTGTATGATTAATGTATGAAATATAATAGTTAATCAATGATATCATTTTTTAAGATTATGTGTAAATTTCAGGATATGAGTAATTCTTCTCACATTTGATTACTGTATGATTAATGTATGAAATATAATAGTTAATCAATGATATCATTTTTTAAGATTATGTGTAAATTTCAGGATATGAGTAATTCTTCTCACATTTGATTACTGTATGATTAATGTATGAAATATAATAGTTAATCAATGTATCATTTTTTAAGATTATGTGTAAATTTCAGGATATGAGTAATTCTTCTCACATTTGATTACTGTATGATTAATGTATGAAATATAATAGTTAATCAATGATATCATTTTTAAGATTATGTGTAATTTCAGGATATGAGTAATTCTTTCTCACATTGATTACTGTATGATTAATGTATGAAATAATATAGTTAATCATGATATTTTTAAGATTATTGTAATTTCAGGATATTATTCTTCTCACTGATTACTGTATGATTAATGTATGAAATATAATAGTTTACAATGGTATATTTTCAATTATGTGTAAATTTCAGGATACTAATATAATTTCAGGATACCTAATATTCTTAATCAAAAAACTCATCACTATTTTAATTTCTGTAATTTTACAAAAGGATTAATTTGAATTTCCCAATTTTCCATATTAATAATATATTTTATTAAACGTTTCATATATTAGCAGTGTGTTCATTTGCGATATTTCAGGATTTCTGGCAAATAATTTTCTTTTATCAAATATATTAAAAATGATTAATAAGTATTATTTAGTTGATAAGCCGAAAGAAAATGTTCGAATAAATGCTGATAATCAGGCATAAGGCTCGATATTATTTCTTTTCAAATATGTTTAATCGATAACGTTGCAAGCTTCGAAAATTTTACTGATTGATTGATAACGTTGTATATATTGATTTATATTTTTTTTCCTGAGCTTGTCGAGATTTCAAGCAAAAATTTTATTCCGGAAGGACAGTAGTGCAACTGTTTATTTTATCACTTTAAAATTATTCTTGCATCTATTCTGTAATCAATTAGTTGGATATTCTATTCCTATTATATAATGATAATACAGCATTATCAATGAATAGCAGCAATACACAAGCACAGCTTAGACTTCAATTCAAACGTCAAGGACCATCTGTAAGTAAGTTAGTTTTCAATTTAATTCTAATTTATTTTTAATATCTCATATTGCTTTTAAAAAGTTTTACTACACTAGGAAATGGTATTAGATCTAAAATAGCCTTAAATATCATAAATAAAACAATTATCGATCTAATTGATAATATCGACTTAAATCATTTATCAATTAAATCGAAATTACAATAAGTGTAAGAATATTATCAGATTATCATAAGATTGATATCAGGTTTGTTTTGTTGTTGCAAAAAAAAAAAATGATTAAGCTAAATTGAACTGAAAATAGATAGAAAACGATCAACAAACGTTTCATTAACATCTGTACTGAAGTGAAATTATTCGAATATTCAGAAGAATCATTGCATTCAGAAGATTAATACATTCAGAAGACCATTAGATTCAGATTCAGTGAGCATCTGCATTCTGAATATGTAAAAGAAGGTTTACACTGTTAACTGATAACTATTCCATCAATAGCTGATAGTAACAGATTAAAGAAAAGAAAGCATAATTGCACTAAATTGATTTTTATTAATTTTTACCTAAATTTTTCTACTATAAATGAAATAGTAGCAAGAGCCAAGTAGCATTGGTCTAAATATATTTCTAGTAGTAAGAGCCAAGTAGCATTGGCCTAAATTAAAAGAAAAAAATATAAATATATTTCAGATAACCTGCTTATTACTTGTTAATAATTGCTTTTTAAAATACTACATATACACAAACATTCCGAGAATGTTTTTCTCGACTTTTGAAAGCAGAGCTGTATATTGAGAAGATTGTTACATATCTCTGTGTATGTATGTATGTGTATGTGTTTATGTATGTATGTATGTATGTGTATGTGTCTGTATGTGTGTGTGTGTGTGTGTGTACATTTGTAAGTAAAATAAGTCGAGAGTGAGTGAATGAGTGAATGAATGAATGAATTCTTTCAACAAATTCTTCACAAATATCTTCGTTATCTTAAAACTTCTTTTATCTTTTTGCCGCTTTCACAATTTTATTTTTTATATATATCTTATCGAAGTGATAACATAAAACAATTAGTAAAATTACTTATCACTCTCGCTCGAATAAATAATACTCTCATCTATTTGGCCGTCATCATTAGAAACAATAAGTTTTGATTTGATTATCTTTATGTTAAATCATATAAACAAGATAATGTTTGCAGTTTTATGTTTAAATTTTTTTAAATGATAAAATTTCTCTCTTTTTCATTTAGAAATCTCTGATAATTATTTTATTATTATTTAGCGGTTGATATCGTATTTTATTATCAATTTTTAGCTTAATTATTTAGATGGAACTGATTTGATAAAAAGATAATGAATAATACGGAACAGATATTATGATTTTTAAAAAAAAAACATCGAAATTAATCTAAAAAGTAATTATCAATTTGATTTGCACAAAATTGAAATAAGTCGAATGATTTGTTATTATCTGTATTGTTACCTGATTAATTACCTGCTAATAATTAATTATTAATTAGCGGTAGATATCCCATTTTAGTTTCAGGTTATTGTGTGGTAGTGCAGTGCATATTAGAAGGGTCAACTCATTTACTGATACGATAAAATATTTTTTAATTTTTTTTTTCTTATCATCAACAATATTCACACAAGCATATCTCATTTTCATTGGCGAAATTATCAGTTTTATGATAATTGGGCGATATCAATAGCAGACAGGTGTTTTTAATTAATAATGGGTAAACATTTTTGATATCTTCATTATTTTCAAATTTTAGCAAGAAAAAAAATTTTTTTTTAGAAATTAAAAAGAATTGCATAATATGAATAGATTTAATTTTTGATCGATCTGATTTATTAAAATTTTACAAATTTTAATTAACAATTAAATCTTATCAGTGATATTTTAAAATATTTTCTCATATGATATAAAACTGAGAATATAATTTTAAAATATTATCAACGAACTATTGAGAATATGATTTTATCATATATTTTCTCATTGATATAATATTGAGAATATAATTTTAAAATCTTATCAATCGAGATTTCAAATATTTTCTAGACTATAATTCTTAACTTAAATAAGATTATAAATCCATTAATTAAGCAAAAGATTGATTATTGGCAAATAAACTTGGCTCTGTTTAGGTTTGGATAAATTTTATACGTACCATTACAATTTCACTTTAACTTAATCAGTATTAAATTTGTCCTAATTAAATATATTAAATTAAATCGATAATCGATTATCAATAAAACGATTACTTTAAAAAATCTAATAGATTTAATTTAATTTTTTACACGGGAAAATATATATGTGGCCTATTTGATTTAATTATTGGATGATTTAGTTCAAATAAAATGGAAATCACTTTTTTAATTCTAAATTTTAATATAAAGTATAAATTTTCAGTGAATGGCGTAGGACATGTTGCGCCAATGGCAGTTATGGTTGCGCCTAATCGTGTAGATTATAGTGTAACAAAAGGTGGCCTAAGGCTCTGGGCTGTGCTTCTCGTATTCGTTATCCTTTGCTCCAGCTTTTATGCTTTATTTTCTACCATGGAACTTGCTGAATTAGCATTCGGTAATTTATTTTGAATATGATATACAAGTTAGTCATAAAATAACTCTCATGTAGAAATTGAATATGTAATGATTTTGTTGTTGTTGATGTTGTTGATTGTGTTGTTGTTGCTGTTGTTGTTGTTGTTATGTTGTTGTGTTGTTGTTGTTGTTGTTGTTGTTATTGTTGTTGTTGTTGTTGTTGTTGTTGTTGTTGTTATGTTGTTGTTGTTGTTATTGTTTTGTTGTTGTTGTCATATTCAAATGATATTATGCAAATAATAAGCTTAAAAAAATTCTCATTTTACACATAATAATGAATATATTATTATTAAAAACGATGATTTGAAAAGTGAAAATTAATTTTACAGAAATCGATGGCGATGAAAACTTTGATTATGATGGTGATATGATGATGGATGTAGATGAAATGGCGATACATAATCGACGAGCTGAAAAAGATACAACTCCATCACGTGAATATATATCACGATCGAAGATATATGAAGGAAATCGAAAAGCTCATCAATCTATTCAGGATGTTCCGGATTCATGTATCTGTTTTTTTTTAATTTCATATTTCTTAATATGATATTTATAAACTGCATTTTAACGAATACATTAATAAGCTAAATTTAAACTTTAAGATTTAAAAATTCAGATTTTTTGTGTGTTATTTCTTGATAAAGATTAGATATATTTAATCATTTTGATTAAAATGATTAGAAATCAAAAATTTAGATTTTATCATTTTGCAGCTGACGACGATAGATTAGATGAAGAAGAAATGTTTGAGGAAGATGAAGAAGAAGAAGCACGTCTGGCTAATCTTCGAGCAAAAGCTGAACGAAAAAGCAAGAAATCATTAGATGAAGCAGTCAAAAATGATCATAATGATAGTGATGATATTATTGATAGCAATGATGATAGCGAAAATAATGATGATAATAAGGTAGTGTTAATATTATTATTTTTGATATTTGAGAAGTCTAATCTTACTAAAAGGAAAAGGAAAAGGAAAAGAAAGAAATGAATGGATAAAAAAAAGGAAATGAAAAAAAAAATTTGCTAATTTTTAAGACAGCTTGTGGCCTACCATTTTGCCTTTAGCAACTTTTCCAATGCATTTTTTTTGCAAACAAAATATCCTAAAGTTTATCCAAGGAAAAAAAAAACCAGTTTTACGATATCAGAAATTATCATTCCTTACAACTTCAATCTCTTTCCATTTTCCTTTTTATCAGAACAAAAAAATTAAAAAGACTGAACTTCTCTGATAAATAATCATTTCCCTTTATGAGTGATTATCTCTCTTTTCACAACAGGCAGAAGTAGTTTTATAAACATTCCAAAATTCTCTCTCCCTTTCTTCCTACTTTAAATCAAATAATTGAAATTTTCAATTTGAAAAATTCCAAAATACAAGTTGATTCGAAATCGATTGGATTTTTTTTTATCTAAAAAATATAAAGATGATAACGTATCCAAATTAATGGCCAATCTATAAATTCAATGGCTAACTCAACTGCTGGCCAACTGAATATAAATTCAATTGCTTCGTATAACAATTTTAAATCAATCAACTTTTATGCATATATATGCCTAAAAGAAAATAATATTTAAAATAAATGAGAAATAAAAAGAAATCTTTTTTTTTTGTTGGAATATCTATTTAAATACAAATTATTAACTAGCAATAATAACCTAATACTTTATCAATTCATTCATACATTTACAAAAATTTTTTTATCAGTCATCAATTTATCATATGTTATAAAGAAAATATAACTGCTATGAAAGATAGATTACCTTCCACAATTTATTAATTAAAATTAAATTATTCAATAACTTATATGAACTTAAACTAACAAAAACTTCAAATTGTCAAATTTCAAGTTTCAAATCTCAGTAAAATATGTATAACTATTGAAGAGAAATTGAGATGAATAAAAAGATTTTATTTTTCATTTTCTCTCTCTCTTCTTCATTCCATAAATTCCAAAGCTTTTATTTATGCTAATACTTTAAATTTATGACTAAAAATATTGAGTGCTAAGGCTAGGAAAATAATACGAATCGATTACATCAATTGATAGGCGATATAAATGTAATACCATTAAATTAAATTGCCAGTTTTTTGATTAAAATAAATCTCTGATCAAATATTATCATCATCATCGTTATTACTATTATTATCGCTATTATTATACTTCAATAAAATAGAAAAGAACAGGATAATGATATGATTTGCATTAACTATGTAATCAGTTAGTAGAATGAAAAAAATGATGATTATCAATTCTTTTTTTTCTCTCTCTTTTTTAGCCTCTAATTTAGTAGTAAAAGATTTTTAAATTTTTAAAAATTTTGAAGATAAAACTTTCAATAATTGCCATTTTCTCATATAGAAGATAAGAAAAAAATTATGCTTGATAACCGACTGATATTATAAAACATTCAAAAAAAAGGTAATAATAAAATTTTGGAAAATTTTGTTTGCAAATTATAAATTGCGAATTGCAAAAATAGCGGACAAATCGCTCAAATTATTCAGCAATTGGAGAGACGAGCAAAATGATATGTCTGATAATTCTAATGGCATAATCAATCAAACATATATCAAACATATGAAATTTTAATCCCGGCAAGCAATCGGGTCCTACCACAAAAAAAGAAAATGTTTTTTTTATTTAAAAAAATTCCCTTTGTATTTTTCAGTACATTCATTCTTAGCTGCAATTTTTCTTTCAAACTTTAAATTAAAAATGACTGAATCAATGGACGATTAATCACGTCACACGTATCCGTAATTTAATTCAAAAACATCGATAATAATTAATTGAATAATTATACAATCAAAAATGTTGGATCAGAAAAATAAAGACATGCAATGAACTATTTGTTAATAGCAAGAAGAAATTAAATTCATAAAATTAACGCAGATATGTTGATTTTTGTTTTTGGCCATTGGCTTTTATTTTTTATGGCCATTCTTGTGAGAGAAAATTAAATTCATAAAATTAATGCAGATATGTTGATTTTTGTTTTTGGCCATTGGCTTTTATTTTTTATGGCCATTCATCAATTAAACCATTTCTTCTGTTCAAATTATCCGTTATATTCATACAAATATATATGTATGTGTATATGAGTATGCATGTGTGTGTGGTGTGTGTGTGTATGTGTATGTGTGTGTGTGTGCTGTATGTGTGTGTGTGCTGTATGTGTGTGTGTGCTGTACGTGTGTGTGTGTGTGTGTGTGTGTGCATATGTATGATGCTAGAAATGAAGTTATAAAATTAAATGAAAAATAAAATTATTGATGAATGGCCATAAAAAATAAAAGCCAGTGGTCAAAAACAAAAATCTACATATCTGCGTTAATTTTATGAATTTAATTTTTTCTTGCTATTATCAAATATCATAATGAAATAATGGAGGAAAAACAAAAAAAAGGATAACTAAAAAACTCAAAATTTCGAATTGTTCGAGAAAAAAAATCGATATTTTGATCATTCTTCTTTATAGCTTTTATACTCGTAAGTTTATTCAATCAGATTTATTATTACATCAAAAATCTTAGTCATTAAGAAACTAAGGCTTTTGAAGGAGTTATAGTAACTTACCAACTACAGTAACACCGAAAAATAAATTCTTAATTATTTTTATTCGTTTTTTCTTAGAATGGCATACGATAATCTCCTCATTAATGATAACTATAAATTTCTGTAATATTCTAGCACTTTATTAACAATCTCATTGCTATAAAATCTTTTATCATTATATCATGC
Source organism: Dirofilaria repens (assembly GCA_008729115.1). Taxonomy (NCBI): domain Eukaryota; kingdom Metazoa; phylum Nematoda; class Chromadorea; order Rhabditida; family Onchocercidae; genus Dirofilaria; species Dirofilaria repens. Next base: position 9,684 of record SNRZ01000094.1, read on the forward strand.
CAACTTATTTGCACAAAAAAATCTAAATCTTTATAATCATGATTTCAATTCCAATGATAATAAGCAATTTCAAAGTTTCCAGAAACAAATAAGATTTTACAATGTTAGTTTAAAAAAAAATCGATATCATACATAAGTTTGAAAATAATTACAAAGATTACAATGCTTTTTTTGGTCCACTTATTTCCTTAAAAAAGAAAATGTACCAACTGATCATTAAATTTTAAAACAAAAATCCAGATAAAAATTCGGGAAATCTTGGTCCAAAATATTTATTCATAAGTAACATAAATAATGTGCGAAGAAAGTGTGACAAAAAAAATTAATTGAACCGAAAATTTGTCACTGTATTTTATTTCTCCTCATCAATGATAACTATTCTGATAACCCTCTTTTCCTTCTCTAGAAATGCTTAATTAATTAATCGTTCCATCAATTAATCAATCATTTCACATTATGTTATAACATATTTTCATTGCAATAATTCTAAAAAAATTGAAGGAAAAATTGAAATATGCAATATTGCAATAAGCAAATACTGCATTAAAATGGTTTAATTCAATGAATGCAATTTATTTATGGTTAAAAGTATTTGTTATGACAATTAATTCATTTCAGTCTCATTTTAGTCTAAAATTGTAATTCGATTCACTAATTAATGCCATAAATATTTACTTAATTATTAATGAAATTAATAATATGCAATCACATAAACAGATATGCTTCTATATACTGAAGGTATAACAGAATAATAGGCATATTAATGAAAAGACAAAAAAATAGGATGGAAATCATCCATATTAATTAAATATTTGAAAATATTATTTATATAATTTTATCATTTAATTATTCCATTATCAATTTGATAATTTGCTAATATATAAAAAATTGTTAATAAAGATGAAAATCTCTTGGGAACGAGTGATGATAATAAATCATCTTTCCAGAAAATATAACAAATAATGAAAAAAGTTCACAGGGCAATAACAGCCATAGCCATAACAGAGCTACAATAGCCACAACAACAACAATAACAATAGTTACAACAACAACAATAACGATAACAATAACAACAACGACAACAACAGCAGTAGCAACAACAACAACAATAACGACAACAATAACAATTATAGCAACAGAAACAAAAAGAAGCATGAAATAACAATCTGAATGCATTTGTTGAATAATGTCGAGAATTTGAGAAATGTAATTGTATGCTTATTTTAAGTCCACAGAAAAATAACAAACAATTGAGCAGCAAAAATTTTTTTTTAAAAAAAAGGAAGAAAAGGAATGATTTATATAATTATATGCGTATGAATGACGATAGGGAATCAGGCTTTAACAATAATGATGCATTTGAAGCCTAGGGCTCTGAATTTTAGACTTTTATTTATTTAGTCTTTCGCCGAATAAACATTGCATATATATAAATATTTCGTTTCATTAACATTCTATTTCAGCATTTATGTGCATGTGAATGACGATAGGGGAGTCAGGCTTTAACAATAATGATGCATTTGAAGCCTAAGGCTCTGAATTTTAGGCTTCTGCCTAATCCTTCATCGGATAAACATATTATCATACATATAAATATTCTTTTTCCACTTTTTCTTACATTTCTTTTTGTTACTGTTAAACATTACTAATTTAATTTTGGATTAGTTAGTGCAAAATATGTTTCTATATTCGAAAAAATATATGTAGATAGAGAGGAAGAGAGGGAGGGAGAGAGAGAGAGAGAGAGACGGGAGAGATAAGCAAAGAGAGAAAGATAAGAATGAGTATAATGGTTAATGCATAACAAATCGGATAAAATCTTTTCATTTCTTTAATAAATAATTTAAATAAAGTGCTGATTAATACAATACTATTTCACTTTATGAGTTGAAGTGATAAATTATTTGCGAGAATTATTTATTAATTACACACTTTCCTAATTACAGAGAATTAAGATTTGATCAAATTATTTCACTAAACTAAAATTAAGAACAAATGTTCCGATCACAAATTGTTTCTTCAAATTCCCTTCAACAGAGATATGGATTTGTTTAAAACAATATCAATTAGATATTATTATTTAAATAATTTTCATCTAACCTTTACAGTACTACATAGTACATACAACTAAGGTCAATTAATTGATAATGACCTAATTAAAGTTTCATAGTTTTAAATATGTAGAATAATTTCCCATATTTAAATTTTAGCTATAAATATAAGCATCATATGACCTGTATGTTAAATATGAATGATATTTACATTTTTATGGGTAGAATTAGAAAAATATTTTTTGAATTTTGTTTTTTATTGATTTTTAAGATGAAATTCGTCATTTTTACTATATCGCATGTTGGATATTCGTCATTCATGAGAAGAATAAATAACAACTGATTGATATCAGATTTTATAGAAATGCTTAGATTGAGAACATATAAATCAAATTTTATCCAATTCTATGTACTTCCCAAAAAAATCGGATAAAATTGGACATCCTCTTTCTTTCTCTCTCTCTCTCTCTCTCTCTCTCCCCATTCAAATTGAATGAATTTATAAACAAAAAACAATAAAGGGCTAAATTTCATCCAATTCTATATATATCCCAAGGAAAAAAATTGGGTAAAATTTGGGTATCTTCTCTTTCGCAATCTAAATTGAATGAATTTATTAGTTACAGACAATAGAAGAAGCATGTAAATTATGCAAATGATTGCTTTTACTTGGCTCATATCAACTGTTTCACAGGTATTCTACCTTATTTTTTTTATAATTTTTTTGGATGGAAGAAAACAGAAAAGAAATGAGAAATCCGAATTAGGTTCATTTACTCATCAAATACATATATTTGGTATTCAAAACCGAACTTAAAATCAAAACATTTCATACGCTACTTTTCTTGTTTACTAAATTTCAATAGGAGAATGAATTATTCCAGATCATTTTAGAAGTTGGAAAAAATTTATTATTTTATCGAAATCTTTGAAATATCATTTATTGTCCTTCTTCCATTTCGATAATTATGATACTGATTTGTATCACAAAACTTCCAGCTCATGTTCATGTCATTAAGTCAGAATGATAGACATATATTCTACGTAATAGTAAACGTGAAATGTTTGAGTATGAAGAAGGAAATTGCAAATTTAATTTCTTTTCATATCATTCCTTCCATTCACCCATTCACGTCATTTTCACGTGATATCGTTTCGTCTTTTACGCACAACTGATGAATGAGTGAAATATAACGTAGGAATCATTTCTATTAACAAATAATTGAAACTATCTGCTGGTTACATTTCCCGTTAAATCGATATTATATGTCACGTTAAACCTTTAAGTGAATAGTATTTCATAGAAACATTCCGATGATAAAAAATCCCCACACGTTTTCTTATCATGGAATTATCATTACATAACATATTTCGGCTTCTTTGATCTACAAAAGAATAAAATGACACACACATAACATACTGCTGAATCATAAGTGTATTCCTCATCAATTTCATAGATCATTGATTGAAACTTGATTCGATGATTGGAAATTTCAATTCTAAATTTGGATTTAGTTCTTACAAATAAGTTCCATAAACTTTCCTTAACTATTCGCCTTCTTAACCTTCGGGTCATCATCTTTATACATAATGTTTCCAATTCAGCAACTTCGCAGTTAGACAATGAAATAAGTCTCAGATCCAAATTATTGAATAATTATGAATTTAGAAAAGAAGAGACTATTTCATGTTCATCCCTCAACTTCTACATTAATTATGAAATTTACGAATAAAAAACTAATTCTAACTAGCTATTATGTGATAATTGCTCATTAAAACTATTCATTCTTTGTATTCAATAATAATATATACATAATTGTTGTTCTATTAGTATTACTGTACTGTTTCGTTATATCATTCCTGACCTTCGGGTCATCATGCTTACACATAATATGATTTTTTTAGACGGCAAAGGTTAAGTTAAACTAAGTGAATTATTTTCTGTCAAAAACTTCCACTATTTATAATATTAAATGATTCATACATCAAACATCATAAAACATTAGGCTATTTTTTGCATAAAATCATCTTCTTCACTATAATTCATTAATGGAAAAAAAAAAGATAACGAAATATTGAACAATCAAGGTTCGTAAATTCCATAAGATATAGAAATTCAACACTTCTCTCAATCAAAATTTACGTGAATTCCACGTGAATTAAAAACATACATACCATTTGTGCAATTTGATTCCATACTGTTACAATCTTGTGATACTATTACCGCAGCCGCATCTGCAACTACAGATGCAGTTGCAGTTGTTATTGGCGGTATATTGCAATCGACATCATGCACAGAAAGCGGAATGCAACCGGAATGATCATCCGTCTGCATTATCATTCGTTAATTTGAACAATCAGATAATTAGTTGTAGGTAATTAAATTAGAATGTTTGATTTATAACAAATATTGTAAACCATGGAAATAAACAATAAATATAGCAGCAGGAAATGAATTACGAATTAAGAATAGTAATGGAATTAGCATTGATAGTAAAATAAAATATATATGGCAATTTGAACCAATAACCCGCAAGCAATGTCTGAAGCATTCTCGAATAACTGCAACTAATCATTATCAATTTATCATTTATCATGCTAAGGTAATCATTACGAGAAGATATTTTATTCTAATCTCTTCTTTCTTTATCATTTATCATTCGCTTCGTGATATTTTAATTAAAACAATATCAGTGCTATGCTTTCAAAGACAATTACAGTCAAGGAAGAAACTAAAATAGAAACAATTGCCACAAATCTAAGGCTAGGCTGACCCAAATGAGTGACCAGTAAATGCCACAAATAGCCACTAAAATAGCAACTTCCCACCACTGAACAGTTTATCATAAAATAGAGAAATGAAATGTTATTTGTTTACATGTGTATGTATGCAAGCCTTCAACAAGCCAGATAGACACACATACATACTTACATAACATTCACACATACATATATAACGTATACATATACATACGTACATACATACACATACATACACATACGTACATACATAAGTACATATAATCAATGGAACTTACATACATACCCTGAGTGAGTTAAACAAACAGGGAGAGAGGAAGAGATGGAGAGAGAGAGAGAAAAATACGATCGATACGTCGTCATTGTCGCCGCATTGTGATTCATTTGGATGGCGGCTGTGTTACGACCGCTCGAGCGATATGTGTATATTCTTTTCTTTTCGCAAATGGCTTTCATTTTGATAATTTACGCTGCAGTGCAGTTTCACTACGCTGCATGCATTGTATTGCAGCGTTGCATATATCGTATTGCAATTGTTACTTGAAAGGAAGAAGAGAACGGAGAGAGATTTGATAGGAAAAGTGGAAGAGACACAAAATCATAATGGTAAGTGATGGAGGTATAATCATCATATAAATATGCAGTACTTTTAAACTATTAAATTCATTCTTGAAAATGACGTAAATTTATGACGTGATTGTGATGTTATCTTTTAACGTACGTAGAAATATTATGAAAAGAAAAAAGATATGATGTATGTTTAGCATAGTGATTAATGTTATTGTCTTTCAAAAATTGTTCTTTTTTTGAATAACTTATTTGATTATTATTTTGTAAACAATATAAATCAAATATATTTGTTAATTATGCGCGCATGCATGCTTGCATTATCCATTAGTTATTAATTATTGCATAGATTATTTTGCGAATTATTGATGAACTCTTCATATATTATGTGCAATGTGCAATGTGCAGTGCAATCGATTGATTAATTATTCGTAAGGTAGCATAAAATTATTTTATAAAATTAATATTATGCATTTTTTAAATTTAATTTTCAAAGTAATAAAATATTTCAATTAAAATAAAAAATGAAAATTGCCGAGTTACTCATTACTTTTCTTATCTCTCTGATATATATTTTCTATCGTTAGAAAATTTGTAAGGAATCTGTTTTAATGTGTAACATACGATTCAGGTAAGTATTAAGAAGTAATCCGAAGTGAAATGATATGTTCTACAACGAAAATAATATAATTTGCTGAAACTGTAGAAAAAGAAAGGGGAAAGAATTTTAGTATATGATTGAAAATATTTTTGAAAAATAAAAATTGCATATAATTCAAACAACTTTTCACGGATGTAGAATTTTGGAATTACATCATATGACAGTTATAATATTTCAGTAAAATGTATAAATCATGCTTGATTTTAATGTATTATTGTTTTGTGATTTACGTTTACATAGAAATTGAAATGATTAAAAATTGATTAAACGATAAAACCAATCGTAAATTTGTATTATTTCAGGATGAGTGTGGTGGAAAATTATTTACCAGAACGGTATTTATTTGACCAAGCAGCTATATTATTACTAGAAGGAGCTGAATTTTTTCGTTCTCATAATCCTCCGAAATATAAAATGGCCATTAAATGTTTAAAAGTTTGTTACGTTTTTGATACGTTTGGTTTTATTCAAATTTTTGTCATTTTTTCTGGAAAATATTCATCTTTATAAATGTTTATGAAAATTTTTCTGTAAAGATACGTTTAATTTGAAATTTTGAATTTTCTGTTCAGTTTCTATTTCACGAATAAATAACGCAACTAAAAGTTTTATCTTTTACCTAGTTTTACCTTTCATGTATCATTTATACACTTTCTTCAAATTCGATTAAATCATATGTTCCATTCGACTTGTCTTATACATTAAATTTATTACAGTTAAATAATAATTAGTTGTCGAAGTACTTAAATACTATTTCAGGCATGTTTCAAAACCCTAATGACGCATGAGATGACATCATTTGTGAATTTTCAAATTGGAAAATTATATTTTTATTATACAAAGAACATCGAATTAGCAAGGCATCATTTGGAGCAAGCGGTATTTCATTCGTTTCTATTAGATGTTTTGTTATTAGCATAGCATTGATTATATCATGTTATTATTAAAAATGAAATATACGCATACATTGCTATATCAAAAATTTAAACGCATATGGTTTCATTAATATCACGAGATATACACTTACATCATTTATATCTGCAATGATAAAACTTAAGAAAATAAATAAATGTATAGCAAATGAATTTTCTAAAAATATTGTTTGCATTAAATTAGAAACGATAAAACATGAACATTCGTTTCAAACAGCAGCGAAAAAATGACGTAGTGAAAAATTTATATTATTTATTATTGAAATCTGGGAATCGACTTTTTGCTAGCTCACTAAAATTTACATATACTTTAATATAATATCTATAGGTGACAGATTCTTCATTTCTACTACTTTTTTATTATTTTTTTACATGCTTTTATTTTACCTTGTCATGCTATTTTACTATTTTTATGTTATCATATTGCTATGATAAATCTTATCATTATTCATCACCATCTTTTTCTATTTTTCCAACTTTTCAGTATCACGGAATGAAAGAAGCAGGTGCTGAATATACCAAATATCGAATAGAAATAGCCTGTACAATAGCCGAAGTATATATGCAGCTGAAAATTCTGGAACCAGTAAAACAACTATTACGGAAGGAATCAGCACATTCTCGGGATTTTCCTCTTATTCATGCACGTCTACTATTCTTACTTGCGGTATATTTTCTTTCATTATTTTTTTTTTATTTGGTCTTTATCAATAGTTTTACTATGATAAAGCAGAATATAATTATGTCCTTTTTTTTTGGAAGTGAGAAGTATGTATATATATTTATGTGAAAGTTTTTTTAGTAATTATTAATATTGTTTGACTTTTTCGTTAGTAATCAAATAATCAGCTTGTGACGAATCTTATTTTAATGACTAAGTAATTAATCTTTTCGGGAGGCTGAACAATGTAGCAATCTTATGAATAATAAATTAGAAAAAAACTGGTTCGAAGTTGCTTAATAAAATCGAAATATTAATCGATTAAATTGGATCATAATTATTTCCATATTAAATGAAGGAGTAATGTTTTAGGAAATCCATGGAGCAATGAATGATTGGAATAATGCAAGTGAAATAGTTGAAGCTGGAGCAACATTATTTAATCAGCTCGATGATCCAGCTTTGGAATGCTATTTTCGTCTTTCATCTGCAATGGTAAAACTCAAGAAAATAAATGAATGTATAGCAAATGAATTTTCAAAAAATATTGTTTGCATTAAATTAGAAACGATAAAATATGAACATTCGTTTCAAACAGTAGCGAAAAAAATCATGATTTATATCGTTATACTACAATGTCATTTATTCATTATTGAAAATATTGGGATTTTCATCTGATATTTCAAAAGTTTGCTATAATTTTAATAAGAATCTGGAGAAAATATCTAGTAATATCTGAGGCATGATTTAAAATAGATTTCTTAAATTTCCACTTAACAGAACGTGATGTTCTTTAACTATGACTATGTTTGCAGTTTTTTATCACATAACTCTTGAAACAATTAATGGATATCTGAAAGTTGCTCTGCGCATTCCCGAAAAAAATTTAACGAAAAATTTTCAATAAAATGAGTTCAGCAGAACATGAAATTTAAAAAGTTCAGAAAACTATGCCATCACTAATGATACAGTTTTTTCTGTGTTAATATTGCAGATTATATCAATGGACTTAAGTCGAGAAGAAGAACTGATGAAAAGTATAATGGAAGTTAGTGAAAAGTTAGTAACTCTGAATACCGATAATGCGTGCTTGGATTATATTAAAGCTTTCTGTTGTACAGTTCAAATTTGTTTCTTCATATCAGCTGGTTTGGTTCGTTATATTTTGTCAAAGTCAGCAATTTTAATTCTGTAAACTGAATTTAGTAGAAAAAAACTGAATTTTAAATTTCTAATTTTTGTGTTTTAGTCTTAAAATATCAAAATTAAAAACTACAATAATCCCATTTTAAACGTGACGAATTTTGAAATTTGAATTAGAGGACAGATCAAGACTGTCAATTTAGATTTAAAGCTGCTGAACCTAAATTTGTTCATTCATTTTCAAGATATGATTTTAGATGTATTCATTGAAATCTGAACTTAAGTATCTGAATTTTAAAACGATTAAATAAATTTTAATTTTTATGCCGAAATCTTAAGTTATGTATCATTTACTTTAAATTATATGTTTCAATTTCGATGTAGTGCGGTTCACTTTGCGTGATATTTTTCAGTTAAAAAGCACAAAGACATGTTTGAGGCAATTGCAAACATTGGTGCAAACAATGAAATTAACCTACGGTGAGACAGTTCCGCAGATATGGCCAAATTTTGATTGGATGGGTAAAGAAACATTAATTGCACTTACATATGTACTTACTGTAATACAAAGTTTACAAACATGCCAAATTGAAAGGTTAGATATGTGTCTTAGATTGTTCAACGTATTTTTTCTTTATCTATTTTACAATTGCTCTATTTATACGGTAGAGATTGATGTTCATCCTGGTGTAATGGTTTCTAGTGTTAGGAAAATGGTTGAAGGTTCATTTCCGTTACTGATCTTACTAAGCCACCGGTACTGGGCATGATGCGCATTGCACTTTAATGCAGGTGCTATCAAATCAATGGTGGCAAAAATGGAAGGGAATTTTAATCACAAATTCGTCGTTAATTACATGACGGATTTGTTTCATGACCCCATACAATTATTGTATCATAATATATAGATCTCGGTGGGATTTTCAATTGAATAAAACTAAGGTAGACGAATTTTTTTTTATAACAGAAGTTTGAATTCTAATTTTCTCTTATTTATTAATTGTAATCATTCGTATTGTTTTTTTATCGTTCACATAAATAAGATTTTTTTTTAGTTGTCTATGGTAAATATTCTTATCGTTTACATAAAGGGAGAAATATAGAGAATTAAGTTAATAAGATTTAATTTCGTACTATGTAATGACTTCAGTTTTGTTTTTTTTTTTTCAAAGCTATAAGAAAATGTTGAGAATTTTAGATAGTTTTTATTTAGTGATATATATAAGAAATTCTAATTAAAATTTCAAATTTCTCAAATATAATTTGACTGCTTTGCTTAACTCAATTACACTAAGTGATTACAATTGGAAATTCTATTGGCAATTTTTAAATGATAGTTTTATTCAGATAGTTTTATTTTATACTGACGATACTACGAACCTGACAGTAAATTCAGAATGCACGACATATAGTATATTTTTATTACTATAAAATATGAAAGTGATATTCTTAGAATAAACAGAGATTAAGAAATAGTTTAAATTATTTATTTTTACTGTTTCAGGGCTCATAAATATCATTCGATTGCTATACGACATATCACTGATATGCGACGTTTAATGGCTAGATCAAATTGGCCAGTGATAAGGCGTGGAGCGTTAGATTCATTGGCTGCATTTGAAATTATATTATTAGAAAATATTTCCGCTGCACAGCTGATGCTAGCTCGACCATTGGAGACTATAAACGTTGTATGTTTAATTCTATTTTTGTCATCGTTTTAGTTGCTATAATATATTCAAGGAGATTTTTTTACGTATCTGTTATGAGCTTATAATTTATGTCATATTTTATTTGAAATGTTTCCATGTTTTAACATGCATATATGTATAAATTATTAAAAATAATATAATGGAATGATTTAAAAATTTAATGCTTTGATATTTTTCTCCTCCTTGTTGTAAGGATTATGCTGAATACAAGAGACACTTTTTCCGAGGAAAGTTCTGGGATTTTTGAAGCTCTTTCTACTGATCATATTTCGATCCTGTTTAACTATTGAAATTTTTATACATTATTATATGGTACAGTAACTATCCAGAATACTTATTATAGTGGAATAAAAGTAATTCGGAAATTGCAAATTTTCTTAAAGTTTGAATTTTAATTGAAAGAATTTTAAATTATAAAATTTTTAAACGTTTCAGCTAAGTGCTATGATGGAACGAATGAGACAAAGTACCGATTTATTTAGTCATTTTGAAGCTCAGTTACATACACTGTTGGTAAGTTAAGTACTCCCTTGCAGCTATCAATTACGATAGTATATTTGCTAGGATATTTGATTATTGTAGTTTTCATTAATTCTTAATTGGCTTTTATACCAGATTTTTATACCAAGTTATTTTTCTGATTATTTCTTTCCAAGCTTGTAAGTGAGATGAATTTTTCAGCTAATTAGATATTTTTGATTATAATTCGGATACTTTAGAAATGAGACATAAATTTCACTTCACAGAGTTAAATGGCTATGGACAAAATAAAAAACAAAAAAGATAAAAAACGAAGAAAGGAAAAATAAAAAAAAAAGTAGAGTGATTTATTTTTAGTTGATAAGTACTATTTGCTTGTCCCGTTAAATGACCAAATCTATACTTAGGGTCTTTTAGGGTATGTACTGTTGGTTTGTACATTTACCAGATGATGCAGAGCGACAATTCCAAGCGGCATTAAGAGTAAGTTACTAATTCATTTATGCATATATAAATTCAAGTATTCACAATTCTTGATAGGCTTTTTTTTAATTCCCTATTAAATGCAGATTCGGTTTACTTAGATTACCTATATGTATAATGATTGCTTGATGTGATTGATATTTCGTATGCACTCATTTACATTGATTTTTCCAAATTATTATGGTTAAGAAAAAACGGAATTGTAAATTGTATACTTTTGCAGACAGCGAAAGACACAGAATCATGGACTGTGGTAAATTTAAGTTTAGCTATCTTATATTTGATGACATGTCGTGAAGCTGATTTTTACGGATTATTCGAAAGAATTACACCCGGTAAATTACAATCCAGTTCGTCTCTTCTGAAAGCTTCTGCTCATTTCGTGCATGCATTGCATTCTTACTTACATTCCAGATTACAAGAAGCAAAGTAAGTTTATTGAATATCAATTTCTGTGTATAATTAAAAGATAATTCATCTGTTTTTTCTTTTAATGGATCAGTTTTCTTGTGAGGAAAATTTTTAGGTTGATTTGCCTTGATTTTTTTTTTTTTTTTTTTTTACATATAAACAGAGACGTTATCATTTTGTATCGGTTCGGTTTGTTATAATCTTGCCAGTCAGTATAAATGGACGACTCGTCTATCTTTAAAGAACTACAAGATAAAATGTGTGGTACAGACTTAGTAACTTTTCATCTCCATCAGCTGTTAATTCTGTCACCGATCTTCTTTAACCATATAAAAATTGAGGGTTCTTTTTGCTTTTTAATGGTAGCACTTTAAATTTGTGTAAATAAATTTTTATTACGATAACTTTTATAACATGTCAACGAACGCAACAATTATAATATTAATTATACAATACGGCAATTCTAATAACGACCCAAAGATATCCGATATGCCATCCAACGGACCACGAAATCCCATTTAGCCAAAATAATGTTATTGATCAGAATTCTTCGCGCATTGAGGTCAGTCTTGAGGTCATAAGCCGTCGTCGAGTATTTGGAGCGCATAAACATGATAGCTAATATAATTTACATTCTGTTAACTTACATTTTTAACAAATCATCTTATGGATCTATGTATATTCTTTATCAAAAGGACTTCTTTGCACTTTCAACGACAAATTAGAATGGCTTTTGAGGTTGTATTGAGAATTGTTTTATGGAGCATCTTATAGTAATAATTCAAATAATACATATCTTTTTAAAAATAATTCACTGTGAAAATGAGTCAGTACACATCATAAGGATAAAAATGAACAAAAAGGAGATGAATTGCATGGACGACATGTAGTATTCATGTTGTGCTGTGACGGTATATGTCTTTTTTTTCAGAAGTATCAAAAAAAGAATGACAGTTTTGCAGGAGTCATATAACAGATAGTGTAACAATCGTACGTGATGAAGGTGTGCCACGAATACAAGCCCTTGCAACACTTCTTTCCGCTAAATTAGTCGCTGTTGATGTGCCTGATATGTTAATTGCAGCAAATAATTTTGCAACAAAAAGTTCCGATCATTCGTTAGCGTTGTGGTTAAACCAAATTATATATGGTTTGTTCTTATTTTTTAATACGTAAGGAATGATTTTTTATTGCATTTTATCCTTTCTTCCTTATCATTGATTAAGACTTAGCTAAAAAATTTTTATCTATTATTCAAAAGATTGAGTGGATTGAAATAAAGCTTTCAGATTTAGAATTAATTTTGCAAGAGATTGTTGAATCAGCTATCATTTAAACCTATTAAATTAATTTCATCAAAAGTTAATTAGTCAAACCAGTTTCATTATTAAACAAATAATTTTAGTTTTGATAATTTCCTTAATAGTAACATAGCATTTACAGTTTTTAGTATGCTTTAGGACTGATTTGAAATGTTGAAATTCTGTTTGTTTAATTTATTGCAAAGCATAACTAACAGCATTTTAAATATTTTCTGATAAGCGAGTATAGAAGCTATAAATTTTTTAGTAAAATTTAACTCAAATTTACTTTAGATTATTCAATTTTGGAAATTTTAGCATTGAAATTCTTCGTGAAAAAGTGCTTAAAAATATTTTGGTAATGAGTCTTTAATTTTCCTTTCATTCGAGAATTTCATTTTTCCTTCATTTGAAGCTTTCATCTTAACTATTAAAATGATTTTCAGAAACCCAAATGCAATATGGACATGTTGAACAAGCGAAAAATGTTAAAATTAAATTTGATCAAATGCAAGCGCATATTTTGCATGCTATACAGGATGCCGTTAACTCGCCTGTACATTCATTGATTCAGGTATATCCTAATAGAGTAAAACTGGTTAAATGTCGAAAACGCTACAAAATAATTTCATATGGCAACATATTAACATCATTTACTTTTTTCAGCACTTTTGTCTTATTTATATGTTTAATTATAAATTTCGCTACAAATTTTGGATTATTGACGTCAAATTTTTTCGTTTGCCTAAGTACTTTTTAGTAATTGAATTTTTTTTTTGCTTTTTCAGTTTTGAAATACACAACCTTTTAAAAAGGCCTGTGATTTATTTTTTCATGGTTATAAGAGTAATCTGATTATATCAAACATTTAGAAAAAATCTTGTAGAGTTTACTTTCAATCAATAATTGACATTAGTGACATAAATTTGCTTTTTAATTCATGTTCAGATAAGTTAGTTAATCTTTCCTCTTGTTTTATTAATGAATATGTTATTTAATTGAGAATCATCAGAATTATTTGGTTTAGGCTTATTTGAAAGTATTTTTCGTGGAAAGGAAAATATAGGAAAAAGGATTCCTCCATTTATATCACAATTTTTAATTTAATTTGAAATTTTATTTGATTAAAAAACTTCAAAAAAAATCAAAAGTTGTTCTTCTAAAATAATAATTCAATCTTTTCAGTGGGAAGGTGGTATAGATATATTATAGTCAAAACAAAGATAATTGGATTAGTTATCAAACCATCCGAATGGATCGCAGTAATTCAGTAGATCTCGTAATTCACAGCCAACTTCACAACATATATTTTGAACTTCCTTAAATGTTGCTGGTCGGATCAGATTTCCTGAAGTAGAAAGTTTTCTGACTTTAGATTAATATTATATTCGATTCTCTAATTGTTAGCATTCCAAAGCAAAGTATGTATTTTAGAAGATCAGAATTCATCTTTTTAAATGTAAGATGTTATGATCTTTGCACTATTGATATTATCGAAATAATATATTTTAAAATATTTTTCTTCTATTTTGTTGAACTATTTAAGTTATTGGAGTATTTTAGTTACTTTTTTTAAGAATTTATTTCGTAAACTTTGAATCCCAAAGTTATTTGGAAATTTATTTATTTTTATCTTATCAAAGACATGTTTTAAGGTATTGTAATTCAAATCTGATTTCGAATTTAAATTCATCTTCGAATTTTATGTTTGATTTTTCCCATCGAATATTTTTTTTCTTAGCTATTTTTTGCTTTTTTTGCATCTTTTTCTAGTCTGCACCTCATCAGAGGAGCAAATCTTAATGTGATTAATTTATTTAAATTATTTAAAGTTCATATATACATATTTTAATTTTGATTTTATACATAAATTATGAAAATTCTTTCCTTCTGATTGCATCAAATTCTGTGTTTGTTTTTTCTTGTGTCTTTTATGTGCAAAAATGGAAATTAGGCGATTAAATATTGTGTGAAATGTTTGCTATAAATTGTAATTCGAGATAAAAAATTCTCCTTCATTGCTAGACAATTTTCAAAGCCTGGCCAAGTTAAAGCTAAGTAATTGAGAAACAATTAGTACATGATTTTTTTTACTGGCAAGTATTTCGGAAGAGATATTTCTACTTCGAAATGATGCGAGCACTTTTTTTTTGTTTTTCGGTTAAATTCGAATATTGATTTAATTATCAAATCCATAATAATCTACTCGATTATCTATATATATTTTCAGGATATGATTAGAGATTTATGGAAAACTGAAATATTTCTGACTCTATGAGTATGATAAGCAATTGTTTATTCAAAATAAAGTTTCGTTTTATTTTAAATTTTTTAAAGTTAATTTTTACCTAGGTCTCTTTTACGACGTCGCTTCTTCATTTCACATGCCATCATATACGCAGTCGCAAATGATTGACCACCTGGTGGACAGAGTACTAATGATCCGAAATTCTGTGCTGTAATAATTTCATCTTTGGTATTGCTAGAATTATTGTGAGATCTCGGTGATATGCTATCATTAGGATTGTTAGAATTTTATTGGTATCTCATTAGCTAATTTGGAAAATAAACCAG
This sequence comes from Dirofilaria repens, assembly GCA_008729115.1. Classification (NCBI taxonomy): domain Eukaryota; kingdom Metazoa; phylum Nematoda; class Chromadorea; order Rhabditida; family Onchocercidae; genus Dirofilaria; species Dirofilaria repens. The sequence continues at coordinate 25,420 of SNRZ01000094.1, forward strand.
ATTACTCCAGAGATTGCTAAAAACGTGTTCAAAGTAAAAATTTTGGAAAATACAAATTAATTGCAATTATCACCTAAATCAATTAAGATCACTTTCAAAACATCAAAATACGGAAATTGGATGCTTCATCCTAAATAATTTATTGTTTTTGCTCAAAGTAAATTTTTTCGGATTTTTCCTAAATTCATTATTTTAAATTTAATTCTGTCAAATGGCAATTGAAATGAGTGAGAAGACAATATAGTAATTAATTGATTAAGTGGTAGAGAAAGGATTAAAAGTTATTTAAATAAATACTTGATAAAGATGTTTAATGATATTATCACTTGATAATATCTGAATGAATTGGTTGATATTTTAGTGTATTGCTAAAATGATACCAATAGTTAATTTAAAAAAAAACAATTATTGTTAGGATTAATAATATTAAATTGCGAGAGTAACCTGTTATTGATAAGCCGAGAAAGGAGTATAGATAATACCACAGATAAATTCGTTGTGACAGTCGCATAATTGATCAGTGATATTTAATTATTAAATACTTTATCTGAATAATATTGCTAGTAGCATATATAATGAAATATGAAATAGGATAGGTCCTTGAATCACCTGAAGAAACTAGCATTTAGGAAGTTAAATTGGAAATAAATCATTTTATGCATGAATAGATTGTATCAGAATATCAAAACCAAGTTTTACTAAGTCAAAAGCAGATTTGCATTAAGCACGAAAACTTTTGCAAACTTATGAAAATTATGCTTATAATAGGCATAAAATATTTTAACTAGTATAAATTGTTGAAACTAGACTTATCATTAAGCACAAAGACAGGATATGAAGACTAAGTTTATACTAACATAAGACCAGATGACAAAAACCAAGCCTAAATTTGTACTTAGTAGAATATATTCAGCTTATAATGATTGTTAAGAATAAGCCTTATAGCTGAGTCATCCGTTTATAACACCTTTTATTTATCAAAAATAATTAAGTCTGCATAACTATTCAGTTTTACTTATATTTGAGTAAGATTGTAGACCTAGATTTGCTCATTAGTCGAGATTAGTTAACTGATTATTGACATCATAATAATATATTATGAAATAAGCATTTATTCAGAAATGTAAATGGGGCCCCATTTTTTGATAAATGGGGTCTCGATAATTACCAAATGAGCCACAATTTAATTTTTAAATTTAATCGCTTTTATTTATTATTTTCTAATCGTTCGCTATTCTTTCTTACTTTAAAATAATTTCCTTTATTGACTAATTTCCTTCTAATCCTCAAATTTTAATTTAACTTTTTAATTTTAATTTTCTCATTAATTTTCCTATTATTTGATTTTGCCTAATAATATCTTATTTGCATATTTATGTCCATTCCAATTTGATTTCCTTTTTTTTAATTATAATTGCAGCATGTTAATATTATATTTAGCTTTGTTGCCCTTTGATCTTTTCATTTTAATTATCGATTTTGTTTATTTAATTTTAAATTAATATTTTATTTTCCATACAACTAATTAATTATTCAAACGATAATCTAATTATTATTTTTTTTAACTCAAATAACAACGTAATGACTTAGAACGTTTCCGCTTATTTAATTTGTTTAGCGCCATTTCTTGTCCGTAAACTTCTAATTTGACCTTCAATTTGAATTTCAGATTCTCATCAATAGTCTGATTCAAATTCAGGAAGCCTATTTTTCTGAGTTAACAAATTATGGAAAAACAATAACGAAGTTTTTTTTTAGAATAAGTAGCGGCTAAATGAATCAAATTTTGATTCCATATAATTAAGATTCCAATTATAAAGGTGGGAAATAAGAGGATTAGGAAATAGAGGATTAGGAAAATGAAAAATGGAAATGTTAATGAGCCAAGTATTTCAACTAATTGCCCTAATCAGTATCACTCTATTATTATTTAACTAATCGTTATGCCCGAATTCTTTTTCTTCCTTTTCATTTTTATTCTCAGATTTAATGGTAATATATTTAATGAATTTTAATTTGATTATCTTAAATTTCCAAAATGTCATTAATTAGATTTCATTTATCTAAAATTGATATTATCATTGACAAGAAACTGCATGCTTTTCATCTCTTACACAATAAATGTTTCATTATTTCTTAAAAAATTAATTAAGTCGAAGAGATGAAAAATTTGAATTTTTTTCTCACAATTTTTGATAAAATTTTTGGTTAGTTTTTCTCGTGAAGAAATTAATAATAATTGAAATGTAATTAATTATGTTCAAATAAGTGGATTCGAAACTCATAAAATTACGAAAAGCTTAATTTCAATAGGGTCGAAAATGGAAACAATCGGACAAGTAATAGATATAATATCAATGATGGCTAACATAAAGATGCATTAATTAAATTAAACGATAGATAAACGAATAATTTATTTTTAAAATTAATTCGGCGTATGATTGATTCTTAAAGTGATAATATCAGTTAAGTACAAAACGAAAAAATGATAATGTCAACAAGCATATGCTTACGTTCGTTACCATTAGTTGGAATAATTTGCATAAATTATTCTTTCATAGCAATTATTTATATTTCTACGAATTGAAAAGATACAAATATTATTGAAAATATGATTATATATCAGCTCTTTTTCGATCGCATAAGATAATTATAAGTTAATTACGTGATATATCAGATGGGTACAATCCATGTTAACAGTTTGCTTAACTTATTATCATTACATACAGCAGCTAAATAAATAAGCATAATTAGAATGAGATGGAATTAATAATTTAGGAATTGTAAAGAAGGAAAACAAATTAAAACGAAAAATATAACTGCAAAATTGAAAAGCGAATTTTACAAAATTTTAATTTGCAAAAAAAAAATCAAAAATTTGGATTATGTTGGGAAGAAAGATAATAAATGATAAATTATCATGATTTTATTGCTTCTTTTATTTACTGAAGTAAATTTCTGTAACATAATAAATTATTATGTTATTTTATCAAGCCTAGGCTTTATACTAACCTTAACAGGTTGTTGCATTATTGTAGATGACAATTTTAAAATTCATCGCTCTTCTCAATTTTTCCTTTTAAATTGCTGATTTAATTGAAACATTCATTCGCTTTTTCAATATTAAAATTTGATTTAGGAAAAAAGACAGAGGAGAAATTTCTTAAGGAAATTATGAAAAGATAAGAATGTGAATGTAAACGATAAAAGAAATAGCGAAATACATGAGTGGCAATTCTCTTTCTTTTTATGTTTGTTCCAAAAATAAAATTAAAACTTTTCTATCTTTCGAGATGGCATTCGAAGGGAATATTCCAAAGAGTATCCTCATGAGGAAAATGAAGAAAAAGGCGATAGAGATGAACGTCTGAATTATTTTTTGCTAATTTTTATTGGGTCTAACTTACGTAAAGCCAAGTTTATGCCATGAAATGGATAGAAAGACAAGAACAAAGCCTATATTGTTTGTTTTTATCATTAAAGTTTTCTCAAGTTTAATAATTTAGTAATTTATGCTAACTAATGATTGCAAAGATCAAAGAAAAACAAAAAATTTCAGCTAATATTAAATAGAAATTTGAAAAAAAATATAGTAAAATTTAGAAAGTCAAACAAAATTAATCATTGTTCAACTCAAAATAATCAATCGATTATCATTCTTATCTTTTCCGATTTTCAAATGATTCATATTTACTTAGAAAAATACATTGTTTCTACTATATCAAAAGTATGAATGATTTCTAAACTTATTATATTTTAATTTCAATATCCTATTTCGATTAAAATTTAAACGGCGTTCATTTTAAAAGCATCAAAAACAATTCCCTAAAATCATTCATTGATTCTTCCCTCAAAAAAAATAAAAAAAAAAATCGTTCAATTTGCAACTTGAAAATTTTGAAAAAAAACTTGGAGATTCTAAACCAAAAATGTCACTAACAAAAATATTTTTATTTTTTTTTGCACGAAATATATATTATCGATATTCCATTAACAAATTTGTGCACTGCAATTGCGGTCAATCAAATGTACCATAACAAAACTTTGTTATATAACAAGCCTTATACCCAAACTTTCAATTCATCAATATCGCAAATAAGTAAATCTTTTACTTGAGTATTAGAATATTTAATATTAAATTTTAATATCTATTAATATATTCAAGTATTAAATATAACAAACGATTACGAATACAACAAATTATTACTGTCGGTCGTACGCTTTTTTTTCGTTTTAAAGATTATCTTTTATCATTTTAAAATCAGTTATATTGCTCGTTATATTACTCTAAAATTATAACATTAAGAAATTTGCATAAGTTAGTTGTTTTTTTCTCTTCAATATTGTTTACTATTTCTCTTCTTTTTTTCATTTCATTTCAATTTCTTACTTCATGAAACAAACTCCCGTATTAGTTTAATTTTTTTTTTGATTCTTTAAATCTGAATTTCTCGAGAATTTCTAAATATGAAAAAATTAGTGGGTAATAAATATGTATGCGTGAACATAATTATATATGTTTAGCAAGTTCCGTAATTGGAAGAAAAATGAACTATGATTAAGAGCAGTAGATTTTTACTAATGAACTGATAATCATTAATGATGATTAGTTCATGATAAAGGAAAAAATCATTGTAAATAACTAATAATGATTAGAAATCAGGTTAAAAAAATCGTTGATAATCAATAACAATCAATTGTTAAGATAAAATAAAGCAGTCATTGATAATCAATAATGTTAATTACTTCAAAATAAGCCAAAAAAATCATTGTAAATCATCGTAATGATTTTAATTTATAATTTTAGAATTGTATTGATATTTTATTAGAAAATGAAATTGAAAAAAATATAATCAAATTATTGGATAATTTTAAGTAAAATAAATAATGTAATCTTTTCCTTATTCATTATTTTTGTTTTAATCAATATAATCATTTCTGATAACAATAATATCTATTTCCAAAATTTTTCAATATTATGCAAATTCAACTGATCAATGATCGTCATAAGCTATTGAAGCATTTTAACAAATATTATTTAATGTTTGTTTTCGTAGATACAAATACTCTGTTAATTATCTTACTTTATGTTGTTACCTTACATTACGTTACATTCATTTATCCTCGATGCAATTAATTTATTATTAAAGTAATACATTCTCGATAAGTTATTATTAATATTATAATGATAATAATAATAATTATTATTATTAATAATAAACAATAATAATAATAAGTTGGCAAGAAAAGTAAAAAAGTAATGATTGTATCGTAAATATAAGCTTTTAAAATAAAAAAATATTTCGCTAGTAATTGAACAAATAATTAAATAAATGATTAATTAATTTCGATTTGAATGAAAGAAATCATAAGATATTAATATATTAAAAATTCGCACCACAATAATAATAATTTGAATAAATTGATCAATTGCCTAAGTTATAAAATTTTTAAAGTATTTAAAGTTTCAAGCATTCGATATGAAAGTATCATTCAAAACGAATAATATCTAATTTATTTTACTAAATCGGAAATCAAAATTATTAATCGAAATCTGTTTGATTTCAAAAACACAAAGTTCCATAAAAGATGACAAAATGATATCACTTATATGTAAAAATGGTTTAATGAAGTATGAAATTTTGCATTCTCGAGAAAGAAGGTAAAGAGTATATAATTGAAGGGTATATAATTGAAGTGAAGGAATTGATGTGCGATTTTTTGAAATTTCCGTATTGAAAAGTACATTTTGAAATATTAAATTACGAGCATAAAGTATAAATGTAATTCTGGATCAAAAAAATTTGAGCATATTTTTGGAATTGAATTTATAAAGCTCATGTCATTCTCGAACTTTTAAGTTAAATTAAATGACGAGAATTTGCATCATACAATGGATATGTGTAATATTCAAATTTTACGATAATCATTCAATTATTTCCACATTTACATTAAATTACGCTTGCCCATACAGCAATGAATCAATTACAAAAACTATAATTAATAGATTAACTGATTAATTTGATAAATTGATTTGTTTCAGTGTTAAAAAAATTTAAGATTGGGGAAGAATAAAATAGCTATAAAAAAAGTATTCAGAAATTAAATTATATCTAAACAATTAAAAAAAATGAGAATCAATAAATTAAGATGTAAGTAAATAAGTAATTAAATGTGAATAAGTCGATTCCAATTTGAAATATTTAATGAATTGAGAGAATAATTAAAATTAATTCTTTAATTTAACGAAGCAACAAGTATTGCCTAAGTTTGCAGTATGGATTCAAGTAATTCTTGAATTCTCGATAGTGAGGGAGCATAAAAAGGAAAGATTTTTTTTTCTTTTGCTTCCATCTTATTCATTTCAAATTCGATTTAATCGAACCAAATAAAAAAATCTTTTTTTTTTAAAAAAAAGGAACGAAACAAAATATTTTGTGTCAGATAATATCTTCTTATCTTTTCTCTTTATATCATATAATTATATTAATAATTGTTCGAACAGAATAGATTTATAAACAATTAAAGGAAATTGGAAGGTCCTAGGAGAAAGGAAATAATTGGAGATTTTTGCAGGTAATTAATATCGTGTGTGAATTACAGTATGATTAACATTTGATGATAAACTTTTTTTATGATAACGTATTGATAAGGCAAATGATATCTGACAAAATGTGAAATTATTTCTGGATTATTTGAAATGCATTGTTAGAATATTTTCAAACATAAATTGTTATATTAAAAGCATATCCGAACTATATGAGCAAATTGATAGCATAAATAATATTCACATAACGGATTGCTCGAAAATCATTAATCTTCATTTTCTTTTCCCTTAAATTTGAATCTTTTGAAATAAATATACAAGAATAAATGGCTTGGTTAAATTTTTGAAGTGCGGCAGGTAAATTTTGCAGAATAAGCGACAGGTAAATTTTGCAAAATCAAAAAATGAAAAATTTTCATGTCGATAAACTCTAAATATTCATTATTTTTATAAAGTTTAGAACTTCTTGATAAACATTCATTTCGTCGTACTATCTTATCATATCTTCTTTTATATATATGTATTATCCTATCCTATCTTCTTTATTATGCTTTAATATTTTGGGCATAGCTGGTTCAATTTTCAACAAAAGTCAAATTCGTCATTTTTTCCAAATGATTTCTGCAGTTGAAATTAAGAAAAAAAAATATCTATTCATAATTTCTAATTAGGAAATGAGCAAATAAAATTGAAATTCCTTTTCGTAATTTTTACTTTTTTTTGCTTTTTAACTTAATCGATCTAATATTTTCCTACAAGTCTATTTCAATTATATCTCCAAATTAATTTCAGATTTTCATTAGAATTTTAATTATCGTCCGTCTCATTTTATTTATAACAAAAGATATAATTTTGGGAATTATTTGGTTTGACAATTTAATTCAAATATCAATGATATGTTATTTCAGTTTAATTCAGAAATTATGCCTTAAATTTGCAGTTTTAATTTGATTTTAATTAACAAATTTTGATTATGAAAAAATTTAAATTTCAATTGCAAACAAACAAATATGGTCATAAATGACATATGGAAAGAACAAATTAATCCAATGTTTATGAATGATCATTTATGTTCATGCATATATGTATATATCGGCGTAAATTTTCTCCTGGGAAATCCAGATCCGATAAAAAAAGTTTCTCATTTTGTATGATAGTAAATATCATTTAATATTTGTTGAGAGAAGTCTCAGTAAGAGCAAATCATGATCAATGTTGCAATGATAAAAGGTGATTTTTATCAGATATCAGATAAATTGTCTTCATATATTTTTGCACATTCAATTATCAAACTTAATAATAATCAGATGAATTGATATGAAGTTCGAATTAATTATTTTAGAGCTACTATTGAGAAATGTACGGAATGTAAATTAAATGTATTAGAATTATGATAGCAGTATTATCAATAATTTTTTTATTTTATGTTTTATTTCATGTGCTTTATACGTAATTACCATTTCCATTTCTCGAAGCACACAAATTACATCATTCCATTGGAAACCCGAGAATGGTGAAAAAAAAAAGGAATTCAAAGAATTTAATAAAAAATTCAAATAATCGTTAGAAATAAAATTGGAATATGAATCGCTCTGCGACATTAAAAAAGCATTACTAATTAGTAAATAATATCAATTTAACAATATATCAATTATTACAATAATTCTAATTTATTATATTTTGATAAATGTCATAATCTTATCATCTTTGATTTGATTTGATAAATTATTCCGAAAAATTATAAAAATTTTCCATAGTTATGTTTCAACATAGATAAAAAAATTTTTATGCAAATAATTTTCATTTCAGCCGACAAATGCTTGTCGCTTGGATTAGCACTTGGATTTTGATATTTAAATTTGCAAAGTTTTGATATACATATATTTGCAAAAAATTTTTGGTATTTATATTTGAATTTGTTTTTTCTGTTTAATAACCGATTCCAATTTATTATCACATCAGAGAAATTATAATCGAAAATAGAATAAAAATAGTTGCAAAAGAAATTAGTATTTATGTACTTAATTCCTAAGATCCAACTAAAAAAGAGAAGGGGGAAACAGTAATAATAATACATTATGATAATATAATGAACTAATCACGATAATGCTACTAATAATTCTGAATTTATATTTAATTGTGGCAAATTTATATTAAAGCTAAATTTTTTATTTCTATTAAAAATTATCAGTTTAAAATTAGTGCCTTTGTAATAAATTTAAAAACTTCTGAAAATTTCAAAACTTTTCAATATTGAGATCGAATTTTGAAAATAATTTATTAGTAATGCAATAATGAAAGAAATCAGTGTTACATATCGGATTACCGTTTTTATCAATAATAATTAACAATTTATCAATTTATTGAGTAAATTTGGTTCGCTAACACTAGCGAAAAATAAATAATCCGATAATGAATCTTTTTTTTCTAAGAAAAGTTACGAATTCTATTGGAAATAAGAAATTAAGTAATTTTATCAATATTTTAATAGCTTCAAAAGTTTTCATATTTTATTTTTCTTCGAGTTGACATTTCAAGTATCCAGTTGTTATGCAAATTTTCTAAATGCATTGATTTGACAAAAAGAAAATTTTTTTCCTTTTTCTCTTTCTTTAATTGTGGCAGAAAATTTTTAATTTTAAAAATGATATTTGTAATCTTATCCGTTTTATCACTAGAGATAGCTATTTAATGGTTATCACTGATTTTGCCTTTTCATCAAACAAAACATTTTAGCACTACTATTTCTTACTATTTCTTGTTTTTTACAAAAAAAAAATTATTCGTTTCCTTTAATCATTTTTTGTTTTGTTGTATTTGATCTGTTTTTTTGTTTTTTCTCGATGAATTACTTCAATGTAAATTTATCGATTACTGTATTTTTTTAATTTGATATAAGAAAAATTCATGCATTAAAATGATAAATAAAACATATGTTTAAGAAACGACATGAAAAATAATGAAAATATATTAGAAAAAAATATATACAGTATACGAACTAACGGTAAGAAATCGAGAAACATGCTGGATATATGATAACAAAAAGTATACAGTAGAGAGATAAACGTGAAAAATATACGAAACATATATATAATACAGAACAAGTTATATGGTAATAAGCAATACGCGATAGAGAGATGAAAGGAAAATAGAGAAATGTACAGTTACAAGATATGGTAAAGTATGGTATTCAAATTTAAGAAATATACGATACATAAATGAAAGGTAAGAAGAAATAAATAGGTAAAATGCTACGAAATACACTAAAAAACGTATATAAAAAGTGCATACGTTTCGTTTAATATAATAAAATTTTAATTCGAATTTAAATTTTAAATTGATAATTCTTATAGCAATAAAAAATTACTTTAAAGGAGTAAGTAAAGATGGAAAACATCTTTTTTAGAATTGAATTTATTTTCGCTTTACAAATTATTGAACTTAATTATAAAATATATCTGCATGGAAGTTTCGCCCACGCATTTGAGATTTTGAGATGACAAATGAATGACGTCAAATAATATCAAGCCATATAATACAGGAAAACATGATATTACCGTAAGCACTAACAATTTTATACGCAAAATAATCAATAATCAGAAATTGATTTTATATATTAATAATAGTGTAAACCTTTTCCCATTTTCCTTTATTTTTTAATACAAATATTTAATGGAATTCAAATATATACAGGTTATTAAATATGATTTTTTTAATTTAAATTCATATTAAAACATGATAGAAAATTCATTTCCTATTCATTTTATAATTCCTTATATTTCTTTTTTCAACAATTAATATCATATCAAAATTGATATCACTTAATCAAATCATACTTCAATAGATCAATCATTTTTTATATATAATTCATTAATATTTGTGTACATATACTGTATATATATATTGATAAATGTTGAATTAATGATAATTAATTTGCATAAATGATAGATATATTTATATTAGTACATATGTATAGTATATGTATGTATTTATTTATTTATATATGTATGTGTATATGTGTAAAGTTAGATTGGCGGAGAAAATAATGATGTTATTTGATGTGTTGATAAGATACGGGAGATAACTTTGAGAAGGAAGAAAAGAGAGGATGAATGAGTGAGTATATTGAAAATGTGAAAGAGGAAAAGAACAATCATCTCTCATATTTTTAACTTCTTCCTTTGATCGAAGCAATAAACATTGGTGAGTTTAAACTTCCTCAAGTAACTCTCGAAGTTACTTCATTTCGGCTTGTTAACTTCTTTCTCATTTCTTAAAGCAAATATGAATATTCTCTCTCAATTTCATTTATCTTTTTTAATTTCTTCTTCGCCTTCCTCTTCTGCATCCTAAATTATTCATACCATTCAAACTTAAAGAAGGAGTAATAAAGATAATAAGAAGATAGAGAGAGAAAGAGAAAAATAATGATAAAAGCAAACTTTCTAGCAAAAGTTTAATCAGAAGAAGAAGAGGTGCAAATTATGGCCGATTCAACAGGACGATTCGCTTGCTGTTCATTACGAGTAATCATTCGTCTTACTCTTTTGTATTTATTCTTTTCCTCAAAAATTGATTAATTTATTTATCAAAATTATCATTCACTAAATTAATTTATCAAATTACAATTTAATAAATGTCGAATCAACGAAAATTCAGCCCCAAAAATATAATTTTATATTTTTTTATACTTTTTTTCGTACGATTTTTTTCATTTCAAATAATTACTAATCGATTTCTATTTCGATGTATTTGTTATTGCATTTCAAATTATCACCTCATTTCATTTTCAAAAAATATTATTTATATTTTTTAATTTTCAAATTTCATTAAAAATTTCGGATTAATCAACAAAAATGGAAAATTAAATTTAATAAAATATTCGATATTCAAAAAATATGTCAATTGTAATTTATAATTATATGAAATATTTACAGACAGCTGGAGTAGTTGTGGCGATAACAGAATTACTAATATGTTTAGTAACAATTTATGGCTTGATTCGAAATCTGCAACTTTTCGGAACTTCTATCTACTTTGGTTTATTATTGGTTTGTTTTTTTTTAATTTTTAGATTAGGTGAGGAGTGATTGATCATCTGATTATCATATATAATCATCAAGTGTAGATAAGCTTGAACTAAATAAAATTTATTACTCATAAGTAAACATGTGTACACTTAGGTAATCAAAAATCGTTTGATAATAAGTTATACAAATTTATTACATATTTGAATAAGTTCAAGTAAAAACAATATAGCATTGTATTTTTAAATGAAATAAAAATTCATAATATTCAGAAATTATCTATACTATATTGATAATATCTTATCAAATGAATTGTTGATAATAACTCAAATGCATGTAATCGATTTTTGATTTTCTCTGATTGAGCTTATCTATAAATTTTTAAAGAGATAAGCTTAAATCAGATTACAATTGAACTTCGCTTAAATATGCTCCGTTTTTTTTATAATATTAATGGAAATTAACTTTTTAAATCAACAATTTATATAAATTTGAATTTCATCGAGAAAAGTTGAAAATTTAATTATTAAAAATTAACAAATAGTTTATTATGAAATTAAATTTAATCATTTGAAACAGAAAAAAAATTTTCTCGTCTATCGTCAATATTGGATTATAATCGAAATTTTTTTTGCTAAAATTAAACTTTATGATCAGATATTATTTTGATAAAAAGGATGGATAAATGAGATATCATAATAAATGTCTTGGCTTAATGTTTATCGAAAACTAAATTTTTTTAAAATTAAAATTTTTTCTTAAGAAAAATTTTGCAAGCAATAATTTACTGTTAACATCAAATTTAAAAAATAGCAGCGCTCAACGGACAAGCAGATAAGCTAATTTAAATATAAAAAGAAAAGAATTAAAAGCAAAAAATATCAGTAATGGAAAAAAGAAATTTTAGGAAGTACATGAAAATTAATTAACTGATAACTTCGGTACACTTTAGTGACAGTGATTCAATTTTTAATTAAATCAATTAACTGCCCAACTAATAGGTAAATTTAAAGGTGAGGGAAAAAGGAAAAAAATAAGAGTAATAGCAAAATTTTTTATGCCCTAATATCTGGACGTATCCTTCCAATCTTCATAATTCGATAAGATCAGGAGCATATCACACTCATTTCACCGGTCATATATCTGATATGTCATTCGTTACCTAAATATGCTATTTTTCATAAGTCATTCTTAAGTGCTGTAACTTTTTAGGTATTCTAAGTGTAATTGTAATATTAATAGTAATTGCGCTACTATTATATGCCATCAAAAATGAAAACGGCCGTCTTTTAATACCACACCTTTCTGCTCAGGTTTGTGTTATTTCTCGTTTTACTCAACGAATTTTTTTTTTTTTGATTTTTTAATTTTGGTTTTTTATTTCTCATTTCTTTGATAAGAAGTAAAAATGATACTGATGTGATATATATTTGATTTTCATTTATGAAATGTAACATAATTTTAAAAAAAAATCAATAAATTAGTTTTTTTTTTTTGCAGCATTTAGTGGATTATAAAAATTTGAAAATTTAAATTAATTAATTATGATCTATGACTTTGAAAATTGATTTTTGTTTTTGAAAGTAATTAAGTTTATTCTTTGACTTTTCTTTTGCTGATATTTGTTGCTAAAATTTATTTTACTTTCATCCTTTATAATATTTTACTTCGTTTGCTCTCAGTTCATTAACATTTTTGTATTTAGTTATTCCTATGTTTACTGATATATACTAATCAGTTATCCAAATTTATTGTAAATATATATACATAGATAAGAGGAATAAACAAATGGAATAGTGCCAATGTTAACTTGTTTATCATTTCTGCGCCAACATCTTCTGTCATTACATTGTAACAGGTGCTAGAAATTTTAAATTGTTTAAATCATTTCCAAAGCTGATAATTTCAAGAGATACGACGCTAAAAATTTCACATTATTTCATCGCTAATTTATGAAAATTTATAGGAGTTAAATCACATTTTCAGTGTCTAAAACTTTAGCATTTTCTTTTATAAATTAAATTTCAAACATTTTAAAATTCCACAAAACATTGATATGATAAATTCATTTTCGCTTTATCAATAGATCAGAAAAACATTTTGTAAAGTTTGTTAATCGACTTATCCAAAATCTTTTTTTCTTGTTGTTTTTTATTTTAAAAAAGAACGATTAATATGACAGTGAAAGAAAAAAAAAAAAAAACTGGCAAATCCATCTCAAAATTTGCTACCAATTGTTTAGTAGCATTTGAAATGTTTGAATATTTAAAAAATAAAAAAAAAAGTGGCATACACTTTAAAGATTAATTAGCAATGGTAATGAAATATGAGATATTACTTGATTTTTTGTGTTGATGTTTAACTTCGTTGATGTTTAACTTCAAGGTTTACTAATGACTTTTGAACTTTGAACGAATTTTAAAATAAACATTGAAATTAGATAAATATCATAAATTTTATAGGGTCAAAAATTGAAAATATCATATAGAAAGTGATACTTCAGATCATAGACACTTATTTTAGAATTCAAATTTATTTTTGAAAAAAATTAATTTGTTCAAATTAAGTTGTAATAAAAAATATTGTAATTGGATATCAGTAATGCATTAATGCAAAGTAATGATTTTGTTGTTATTATTAGTATTATTGAAAATTTTTCAAATTTATTTCTTTTACTAGGATAAAACGACAACATATATTAACTAATTTTAATTCGAGTAATTAATTTTAGGTATTTTTAATATTCTTCCTTATCATCGTGGCATTTGTTGTCACGCTACTGCTCATCTTTGGTTCATATCGCGGTATTCGAAATCTTCTTGGCCATGCAAGTTATCATATCACTGATGACGGTTTCGTTTTCTTTGCTCTTTGCTTGATTTTCATTTTTTTTTCAATTCTGAATAGCCTTATTTTAATTCATAATTTCTTTTAAACTGACTTGATTTTTCCTTATGTTCACAGACGAAAAAGATAAAAAATAGATAATTATAGAAGTGATAATAATAGTGAAGGAATTTTGAAATTTAATTTGAACTTTCTATTTATTTATTTTTTTAAAATTTTTTTTATTAGAAGAAGAAATTGACAAATAGAAAGTGTGAACTTCAGAAGGAAATTTAAAAGATTTGACATATTTTGTTGCCTTTAAAAAAAAAATACATATTTTCCTCCTTGCAACTTAGGAGGAAGAGTTCAATTTCCTTTCTGCAATTTATAAAGGAAAGTTTATTTTCCTTCTTGCAACTTAGGAGGAAGAGTTCAATTTCCTTTCTGCAATTTGCAAAGGAAAGTTTATTTTCCTCCTTGCAACTTAGGAGGAAGAGTTCAATTTCCTTTCTGCAATTTATAAAGGAAAGTTTATTTTCCTTCTTGCAACTTAGGAGGAAGAGTTCAATTTCCTTTCTGCAATTTGCAAAGGAAAGTTTATTTTCCTCCTTGCAACTTAGGAGGAAGAATTTCCTTTCTGCAATTTATAAAGGAAAGTTTATTTTCCTTTTCTTGCGCAACTTAGGAAGAGTTCAATTTCCTTTCTGCAATTTGCAAAGGAAAGTTTATTTTCTCTTCTCAATTTAAGAAGAAAAGATGGCTTAAGGAGAGAAATGAAATGTGCCAGTGAAAAATGATAATGAAAAGAAAAAAAAAGTTAGGTATTTATTATTTATTTACAGAACTTTGGAATAAAATAAATTGATATAGAAATTGGAATAATTTTAGCAACCATTACACTCGGTTATATGATTATTGCAATATATCTTGCATTGGCAATACTGGAAACGCTATTTCTTTATATTATTTATAAACTCTACAGGTGATAAATGATTTTTTATTATTTATAGACTCTACAGGTGATAAATGACTTTTTATTATTTATAGACTCTATAGGGGATAAAATATTTTTTATTATTTATAGACTTTACAGGTGATAAATATTTTTTATTATTTATAGACTTTACAGGTGATAAATGATTTCTCATTATTTATAGACTTTACAGATGATAAATGATTTTTTATTATTTGTAGACTCTATAGGTGATAAATGATTTTTGAAATTTTTTCCTTTGCATTATATTACTATTCAAGAGGTATAACTCGACAATTATTCGTGCTAATCTATTTGAAGTTTCAAATTTTCTGAAATTTACAATGTTTTCCGAGTCATTTATTTATTGCCAATTTCTCATAAAAAATGTGATCTTCCTGATGATACTGTAAAAATTTTTCAATGATTGAATAGACCTAATATTTATTCTATCATAAAGAAGCTTCAAGTAAGTCGGTATAAATAATTACCAGAAAGTTTGAAGATTTAGCACGAAATTTCGTATGTTCATGCTTAGTAAATATAATTTGCGTCATATCTCAGATACCGAATGGTCTGATTAATTTTTGCCAAAGCCGTCATTTCTTAAAATCATTTAAATTTATGTTCATATTTTTTAATGCAATTGTAATTTAAAATAAATTTAAACAGTACTTTGATCTATTCTTTAATGATAAGAATTGTAAACCTGGTACACTTTTAGGTACTTAAATCGGTACCTCTTGATCGGATCAGATGATCCATTCTCAAAACAAAGTCCCCATCATCATATTTATACAGCAACATGGCAGATGCCGCCAAAAACAGCTGCTGATGGAAGTGGATCACCAGATGCTGGTCATTTATATCCCTACAGTTCATAAACCATGATCACTAATTAAATTAATTTATCAGTTAATAATGTATAAATGTCCGTTTATCGATCTTTTGGTTGATAAGTAAGCTACTACTGGATGATTTATTTATTCCATCATTACTTATATTATAAATTAATTATTAATTATTTTATTATTCAACGAGTAAACAATTACCAGCTTATCTATTTTCTATTAGTTTTGTTGTACAATATATTTTATTTATATTTTAAACAATTGAATATATTAAATTCATATTACTATCCACTCGTTTTTTTTTTTTCTTTGTTTTGTTTTGATATCTTCAATTGCCATATTTCCGTCAATTGCTGCAGAAGAAAACAAAAATATTTCGCATTATTTTTGATATTTAACGACAGACAAGGAAGAAATAATATCCCTCATTTACATTATTTATCATATGTTTTTAATATAATAATTAATCTATGGATCACTTATATCCATACCTTAAACCAATAATTCATTTGTAGTTCTTCAAACTTTTACGAATTACTTCGCATCATCATTTATGATTAGAAACTTTCATCTTATATGAATAATAAATATAGGACGCAATGCAATTGTCATCTCACGGATCTATTTTGTGCATATTTAACGATTATCGAAGTGTAATGAAATGAAACAAAGTACAAAGTGTATATTTTATTTCTTTTTTTGCTTCATCAGATGTGCGTTTGTAGTTGGCTTCTTTGTATAAAATTATCATTGTGATATTAAGCAAAGTTTTAAAAGCTTCATATTCACAATTTTTTAAGTAAATTTGTCATTCAAATTTTTTATAGTTGTCCTATTTTTTTTTAAATCTTACCTTTCATTATCTTTCTATCCATCCTCACTTCATTTTTATTGCTTATCACTAATCTGATAAAATTCTTTCTTCTTAATTCAACAATATTTTTGAAGATTTTTAAAAAAAGAAGAGTTGCAATTTTAACAAACACTCTCGTGAAGATTTTCTCTTTTTCTTCTGATAGAATGGCAATGGTAGATAGCATATGTCGAATGAAACAAATAATATAACTTTTAGTGTTGTCTACTACTACGCAATACAGTGAAGACGTATTATTAATATAATTGAAGTTAAAATCAAAATAAAAATATCGTTGGAGAAACTAATCACGAAGAATCGAGGTAGGGAAAAGATATTTAGGAATTTATAAAAAACCTTTTTATAGTGAAGATGTTTAAAAAGCGTTCTTATCGTGAAAGTATTAAAAACATTTTCGTCGATGATAAGCATAGCTATCTGATGGAAAAATATTTTCAAATATTACACATAGACTTTGTTATAATAACGAAAACATTTATATGTTAATTAGTTTACGATATTTTGTTATTGAAAATAAACTTTGTAATAAGAAACAATGATGAAAATTAGGTAAATGATTCATTACATTAGATCATTAGTTAATATTCATTTATGCATTGTTAGGTAATGCATTATACGAAACATATTTCAGCTATTTCAACAAGCACAATAATATCGAGATCAGAGCTGATAATAAGATGATAATAAGATGAAAATTCTATCATAGAATTAATTCATAGATGAGAATTTGATTTATAAAGGGATAATATAATCATTAACAAATTATCTTAAATAAGAGAAGAAATTTAATATTTAATTGACAGTTTTAAATAAGAATTCAAACAACTATGATATATATGTAATATACAATAGTATCATTAATGAATTCTTTGATAGAATTTTTGTATGAGCCAAAAAAAGACGGTAATCTTTTATTTATTTATTTATTTTTTGTTATAAAAATTTTACATAAATCTATTTCTTCTCTTTCTTATCATTTTTTTTTTGAAAAATTTCATTACATATACTAAAGATTAAATTAATACATAAATGAAATGGAAATAATGACTGCATGATAAGCATTATCTGTTTAAATCTCGAAAGCACAATTTTTTTTTTTATTCTTAAGACGAGATAGTACTTGGAAATATTTCAATTAAATAATTAACTAATATATACGATCCGATATACAATCCTAAACTTCTAAGATGTAATTTTCGATCTATCTGGTATCATACTTGTGTTACTCTTCAAAAAATCGAAAAATAGTCAGACACCAAAGTGAAAAAATTATTGCTTTAATATAATCATTTGATACGTTGTGAATCAAGTCATCCTGCATTTGTTTATATATTAATTGGATCATTACCATAATCCATATAATGAATATCATTATCATTTCAAGTACTAACACCAGCTGGTTTGGATTATCGTAACTGAAATATTCAGAATTATTAAAATATTCTAATAGAAATCAACCAGAACTCATCATTATCAGCCTTCTACTCCTCATAAGTAATTTGAATATTTTATTCTTCCAATTAAAGGAAAGGATAAATATTTTTTTTTGTTTAAGCTTTAAATTATCATTTCAATTTAGAACACCTGTAAGCAATATATAAGGTGCTCATTCGAAGTTTCCTCTTTTTTAAATGCCAATCGTTTTTTTTTACTTAATTAATTGCATCAAATTATCTTTTCTTGAATTTATATTTAAGCAGAAAATATGACAAAAATTATTTCCGCAAGTGAATGCTACTAATTGATTAATGTAATGAATTCAAAACTGATGTAATATATTAACACTGCAAAAAAACTAAAGTCAAAAAACAAATTATCATAGTAACTTGAATTGATTAATTTTTAGAAAGATTTAATAATACGATAAAAAAATTTTTCCTGCCACCAAATACTGCACTACAGATTGATTGATGTAACAGTTGAAAAAATCATTTAATCATTTCAGTCATTTCAATTAAAATTAATAAGCCATTTCAGTTAAAGAATATAATTTTAAAAAATCAAATTTATCAATGATAAAATAAATAAGAATAATTGAATTTTTTTAAAAAAACTTTATATTTACTTCTTATAAGTAGAAAATTTTATTTATAATTAATCAAAAAGTATCATTGACGATTATCATTAGCGATCAGCGGTTATCAATTGCAATTATACAATGTATGAGCTCCAATCTTTCCTTATTTTTCGTCATCAAATAATTTACTGATCAAATGAAAATATTTAGGTCAATAAGTAGTTATACCAAAAATCTTATGCAATAATAGTATTAATCAGAACTTGATCAAATTCAGATATTGTTGCGTAATACATTATTGTTTATTATTACATCCAAGAATTTGATACTTTCCATAACCAAGCATACACATACACACACACATACACACACACACACACACACACAGACATATATATATATGTTTATACATACACAAGTTGTTTATGTGATACATGATCTCAATTCATTTACCATTTCTCGATTGATGAAAAACTTCCAGGTTACAGTATCAGATAACCACGACAGCTGACGTTAAATGTTACAGATTTATAACTATAAATTCCAGCATATATTTATTTAAAATAATCAACACATAGAATGATAATAACTGATTAGTACTTTTAAATAAAAGGAAATAAGGATCGTTGTTTTTGTTAAAATGAATATTAAGAAATATGGTAATAAAATACAATTGCTTTTAAAATGTATTAGATGATATGATAAAACGAATACTATCACTGATTTCTATTTTTATGGGTTTCAAATTTTTCCCAAAAATGGAATCTTTCCGTAGAGTTTCTGTTGTCACCCAATATATTATTCGTTTAGTTTAATCCGTTTGATATAATTGTTTGATTTGATCCTTTCTAAATTATTTATAACTAAAATAAACTCAATTCCTTTGAAAACTACAGAATAATAGAGAAAATTAATAATACAAAGAATCTTTAAAATTACTTCAATCATATTGGGAAGGCCAACAGTTTGATAATTAGTTGATAGGTTGATAAATTAATTGGAATGAAGTAGTTTTGATTATATCGGTGATAACAATAACTTTGTAATTACTCAACAAAATAATCAAAGTCATTAATTAATGACTCACTTTTAAAAAGATTAATTAATGGAATTCCATTACAAATAAATTATCGAAGATTATATATGATTATATCTTCATGTGCTATGTATAACTGAAATGTTTAAATTTTGTTTATATTTAAAAAAAAAATGAGACAAAAAAAATTCCCTAACTTTCATCTTTTTTTTTTCCATTCGAGATTTTGATTTTGATGATAGCTTGATAGTATAAAAGGATAGCTGGTTATATCAAATATCAACTAAGCATTCAGCAACGTTCAGCATCACATAAACAAATGTCATTCTCGATGAGAATGATTATACTGTAGTGGAAGTTAGCCAAGTCAAATAGTTTGATGATAACTAATATTAGGACAATCAAATGATGTCGCCTGAAATAATTCTTGTCAATTATCATTTCTTATTACTCATCCTTGATTTGGTACCTTTACAACATGTTTCAACAATTATTACAATCGCCAATGTTGTTGACCTTAGACATCATAACGATAAGACAATAGGTTTGTTAAATTTTTTTTCTGTTTGAATTTTTAATTTAAAAATTAATTTTCTTCTGGGATATTAAATTATACTGAAAACATATTAATCTGTTAGTAATAGTATTATCTTTGAAAGATTAACATAAAAGTTATCACAGATTATCTGGATACCTGAACTCTAATGCTTTTGCTGTGATTTTAAAAATTCATAAAAGGTTTAGACAAATCAATAAATATTGAAATGTTAATTTGAAAGATCAACATAAAGTTATGACGTCATAATATGTCGTTCAAAGTGACCGTTAAAGCATTAATAAAGTTGCTTTTCACAGATCTTTTAAATATTATTGAAATGGAAAGCATCACGAGAATTGTCGGAAGCCAGAATCTTACCATAGGCAAGTCGAGAATGCAATTTCCACCATTATTTGTATAAGTCACGCATAGATCAATAATAAAAAAAAGTTTCTGAATAAACAGACTTTCGGGAATAATTAAGGAGAACTTGAATAATTGCAGTAGATGATTCATCAAATATGCATGAGAGAGAATGTCCACGTGGATGGACACGTTACGAACGTACCAAATCATGCTTTCACGTAATCGAACGACGAATGCGTTGGTCTGAAGCAGAACAAGCATGCGTCAATTTCGGTGGTCATTTAGCATCGATTACGGATGAATACGAAAATATGTTTGCTTTCAGTACGTTTCCTTTCTTCGAATTGAAAATTTTTTAATTTATAAAAATTAAAAGTTTTCAGTCAATTAAACTGTCTTGGAAATATGAAGCAATTAGTAAAGCTAAAAAGATTGGAAATTTTCCAGAATATTTCGTATTGAAAAGAAGGATATGAAATCTGTCTTTTTTTTTGAAGATGTAGCAAAGGATGCAAATTTGTCAACTCCGACATTATGGCTCGGACGATTGGTCAAATTGACCCGAACCGGAGCATATGAATGGAATGATGGCGCATTAGGACGACATTTAGATGGTTTCCGAGGTGGTGAGCTATTCAGTTTCTCAAATATTTAAATTTGATGATAAGAGATGAGATTATTCATGCGATTTTTGATCATTTCAGAATTACCATCTGGGACAGATTTATGCTTAACAATGTGGCTCGATTTTAATCGTCCGGAAGGATCGTGGAATGAATGGGATTGCAATTATGCTTCCGGTTATTCCGCCACTCTTGTAAACATTCATTGAAAAGGACATCAATTACACCAACCGGTATCATTTTTTTTGATAAAATTCCAATATATTGAAATAAGAGTAATCGAAAATTGGCATCAGTTATTGAATTTATTACAATTTTCTATTTTTTGTTTAATTAAAATTTTGTTACATAATCTTAAAATTCAATTAAGAAATTTTTAAAAAAGGAAGAATTTTTAATATAATTTATTGCAGAAAGGAAAGGAAACTTTTATATATGTAAATATTTTATTGAAAAGTTCAAAAGTTTAATTTGAACGATTTCAAGTTTTGCTTAATTTGAAATTTTTTGTTGCATTATGAAAAATTAATATTTACTTATGCGAATTTTTCATTATTAATTTTATCATTTGTTTTTTTTGTTTCTAGGAAAACCTAATATCCGATCCGGTATTGGTTCCGGTTTATCGTATTACAGTCGCCGATGTTGTTTAGCTTCATCATCATCATGTCATAATGCAAGTCAAGCATGTACATCAGAAGAACGTTGTATTCCAGATGATTTGGATTGTTGGACGAAAACCTGTCCTACTGGTGGGATTGGTTGGTGTTTGCCCCTTCCAAATACACACTTCATACCTTGATGAGACGTAAACTTATCACGATAAATTATGCGTCTTTCACGGCTATTCATTGGATCTCTTTTTTGATAAAGTTTTTCTCGAATTCCCGAATTAAAATTTATTCAAAATTAGTTATTCGCAACTGGAAACTTATCCTTATGCTTACAACATTTTTTAAAGTATTCAATCAATATTTTAAATATATGTTCTCTGCTCAAATTTTTGAAAATTTCAAATGTATTAAAAGAAATTTATATGCAAAGATTTTATCCATCTTCAGAGATTATAGATTATAATGAAAAAAAAAATCGATTAATAATTTTTTCGATATTTTTCTGATTGTTACAAAAAACTTTATTCTTGCTTATGTATTAATATTTTTCTGTTCTTTTGCAATCGAGATTATTGTTATAAATTTGATGACATTGTACTATTAAACGAAATGAAATTTCTCTAAGAACTTTGAGTAGTTTGACTACATTTTATTGATTGATATTTTCAATTTGAAATTTTGAAATAATAAAATTTTGAACTAATATTTAATTTAAATATGCTAATTTGGAATAATATGCATTTCACACACATCTATTGAATGAATCAATCAATACCTAACAAATATCCAATTATATTGCTTAAATTTATTTTTTAATTTAAAGTATTCCAAATTATCGATTTGTTGATTTTGTTATATTTCGTCTCTTATGAAAATGTTATTGATATAAGAAGTTTTATCAGCCATTTTTAATATGCTCAAAAATTCAATTTAATTACTATTATTTTTTTGCTAATTTAAATTATTTTCTTTTTCCTTCTTGAAGTTTCAATCTCAAATTGTTTAATTTAACTTTTCGAAAAATAAAATTTAATTTAAATGCAATTGATATTTTTCTCTTTTTATTATAATTTATGAATTTCGAATTTATAAACTTACAGCGTATTTTTCGTTTTTCATTCTCTTCGACCTTCTAATTGATTTTTAGGATCAATTGAACTAAAAAAATGTTGGCCAAATAAATTCTATGGTTTCTTTTTAATCCAACTAACTTTATCTAAGCATTTGCTGACATTAAATGTTAATATTTCGAACAGAATTTTATCGAAGATACAAAAACATTTTTCTCATTTATTCTTACCTCAGCTATTATACGAAGCGAAATATTTCGACGATAAATTAAATTTCGCTTCTCATATTTCAATATCATAGAAGTGAGTAGCAAATTTATAGTAACTTAATTTTATATTCATATTTTATACTTTCATAAGCAAGGGAATATTTAAATTTTGCTGTTAAAGGACTAAAATTTAAAACACCAACCTGGTAGAGTCCTTTTTTTGAAAAAGGTGTCAAATTTTATTTACAAATCGTGTTTTTCTTTTTTCTTTACTTTGACAAATACAGATAACAATAAATGGTATCTTTCAATTTATTTTACCTGTCTTCCACCTTTTCTATCACCTTTTCATTTGTAATGAAATGAGCATGTGGTTGTTTATGTGTGCTAAAGGTAAGTTCTAAAAATTCTTTTTCTTATTTAAACTTTCGTCTTTTACTCAAACTTTTTTGTCGTCTTAAATTTTTCTTAGTTTTTTTATTATTACCATTTTTACAATATTGATTTTCTAAAACATTATTGAATTATTCATCATTTCAAGCATGACTGGTTATGAATTTGAATAAAATTATTTTATTTATAAGGATATAAGAAAGAATAGATGAAGAAAATAAGATAACGATGGAGAAAAATAATTGAAAGCCTATGAAAGCTTTCAAATTACAAAAATCTCTCATTTTTAAATTAGAATATAAAATTCAAGAACTTTCTTTACATCCTTTATGAAATGATAACTGTTTATCATTGAGTGCTATTTTCTCGGATTAAAATCCAAAAGTTTCCAGCTTAGATTCAATATCGAATTCGAAAATTGTTGCGCTTATCAAGTACCTCGACTTTTCTCAAATTTCATTCAAACTTCTATCTATTTAATCTAAACTTTAAAATTTGGCTTTTGCAGTTTGTATTCTATAAAGCAAAAAAAATTCTTCCTATTTTTAATTTAGTTTTTTTGTTGTTCCACAATTCATTTTCAAATGAATTAAATTCAAACATTTGTTTCAAAACCTAAGTTGAATTCTTCCGAAAAGAAATCGATCAAATTTTTTATTAGAAAATTGCCTCATTTAATGAATTTTCTTGCATAATTTGCTATTAATCCTAAAATAGCAATAGCTTATTTGCAGCAAAGATATCTTTCATTTCATTTTGTTTTACTTTTTTCCCACTTCAAATGGATAAATGGAAAAATTAATGATGACTGCATTGCATGCATGCATGCATAACTTGCATATATGTATTTAAGGAAAGAAATGATCGATAATTTGAAAAATGATATGTTTATATTTGAGCCTACAATTAACGATATATATATACATATATGGAAGTGGATAAGAGATTTTATTAAAATAGAATTCAGATATGACAAGAAATATCAGATAGGGTAAGAGAGACTAGGAAGTATATGAAAACTTGTAAGGTTGAAAAGTTTATTAAACCATAGAATTTTACATTATTTCATGAAATAATTGATCATTTTCAGTTCGTTTGCATTTCATATAAATTGTTAAAGTCAAAAAATAAAAGACGACATTTGATATTTATGAAATTTGATCAACTTTTTTAAATTCAACTTCGCTTCACTTTTAATTACAATTTGAATAACAATTTTTTAAATTAACTTTTAAAAATTGTTGAACACAATTTTGTGTTCTCTGGTAATTAGTATTTGCTAAATTTAAAGAGAAAAAATCACTAAATTTAATACAACGAACTTTTCATAAAATTAAAATTATGTTCGAATTAATTGACAGCTCATTAATAGCTTCATCACAAATGCTCTCCATCACATCTTAGAAAAATTATTTTATATTTCTTCCATAAAATAATATCTTATCTTTCTTTTTTGAAATTTCTTTCTTGAAATTAATTTTACAAATTGTTGAAACATCACTTATTTAAATACCTATCTAATGAATACTATGCATATTTTGAATTATATTGGTCAGTTGACATCAAATAACTTTTATTTATAGTTTCCTCTTTTTATTGATCACGAATAATTGTAAAAAGTTGCTATCTCTTTTCATTATTTTGATAGTAATGGATGAAGAACGAAAGAAAGATGTTGAAAATTTTTGATAAATTGATAACGATGATATTTCCTCAGATATTTTTAACAAATTTTAATATTGCAATCGTTCCATTATCCTTAAGTGTTTTCTATAATATCCGAAGCATTTCATTTAGTTTAAATAATTTAATTTAGCAGTTAGTTGGAAGCATTAATTAAAAGAAATTAAAATCAATAAATATTACTGTATAATATATATATATATGTATATACATATGTATATACATATATATATACAGTCGCTTTTAAGTAAGTGATTTCTTATATTAAATATTTAAATACTCGTATAATTTATATAATTTACGATAAAATATGCTAATATAAAAATAAATTAGAAAATCACTCATTTATATTTAGCATTTTCTGCCATTTTATTCATCAACAATTTATAGTTATATTTGTATGATTAATAAGTTTTATATAAAATAAACATAAACAAAATTTGAATTGAATTACACAAACTGTAAGTATTTGAGTATTCAATATAAGTATTCAATCATTTAATTAAAAACAATTCTATGTGTATAACATGATCTATAGCAATCATAAACAACAACAACAACAACAACAACAATAACATATTATATTTCACATATGGCATCGATCTAAAATGATGACATATTGTAAAATTGAAAATTGCTAAACTTCAATGATATTTATCAAATATATGAACTTTGAAATTTTATTTATTGGTATACGGTAGTTGACGGTTGCTAATGTTGCCAATATTGATGATTGCTAATAGTTTGAAAGCGCAAAATGATAATGGCAAATATTTTACGAATAAAAAAGTTGATTGATAAGGGAAGGAAGAAAGTGAAAAAGGTGAGAAAAGGAGGAAAGGAAGAGAGAGAGAGAGAGGGAGAGAGAAAGGAAGAAAGGAAGAAAGATATGATGATAGAAAAAGCTTTTCATCCTTTTTCACTTCTCTCTATCTCTCACCCTCTCTCTATTTCTCTTTCACTCCCTGAGAGATACGTATTCCCATCATCATTCCATCTGATTATTATGCCTCTTTTCAAAATCATTAACTAAACAAAATTTTGCTGAAGAATTATTGAAAATTTTTCGATTTCAATTTGGCAGGGAATAATGCTGCAACTTGATGGAGCAAATGATAGCATTAAAAATACGGTAAGTTTATCATTTCTTTTCCTTATATATGCATACATTCGCTGATATTTAAGTATATTTTTATTGATATTCAATTTTTAATCAAAACGGCTTTATACAAACTTTTTTCAAAGTTTTTTTTCGCTTTTTTTGCTGCCAAATTTTTAAATCTTCCAATTGCTAATTTTGAAGTATTCTACTTTCGGACTATTAATTGAATCGAAATTAAAGTAAGTTGGAATTTATTAGATTTTGAACGATAAGATTATTAATCATTGGAAAACAATTACTAATCATTTGCTGAAACAATAATAATTTTTCTTCTGATTTATTACTTTATCACAATTCGATACCAAACCTAATGCAATCATAACAAAAAGAAGTATATATATCATTTTAGCAAGAAATAAATTAGATAAACCATTTCCGATAATTCGATTCTTTTTCTAAAATGAATGGAATATTTCTGATAACTCTTTAGAAAGATAATTTTCTTAACTTTATCAACTTACGCTTAAAATTTGATATTTACGATATTAATTACAAATATTTCCTTTTTTATTTTTTTCTTATAAAAAAAAAAAAAATATATAGTGCACTTGTCTTTTCTTTTTCCTTCACAGTTTACATCAAATAGTTTTTATTTCGCATCGCCCTTTATCTCTGTTCCTTTCTTCTCATAATATCAAATTGAAACTTTATAAAATTATCACTTCATTTTTTTCTCCTTATCTGATAATAATGAAATTATATGTTTGTTAATGTTTGTTTTTTGTTGTGCAATTTTATAAAAATATCAAATGTATTTAAAGTACATTTACTGTTGACTTAATTTTTATAGCTGCAAGAAAAGATATGAAAACGAAACTGATTAATCAATATTTGTATCACTCTCAGTAACTATCAGTTTTGTGCATTTTTCGATTTGCAAAGATTATTTGATGAATTCGAATGAATATCAAATGTATGAATGATTATTGGATAATCATAAATTACTTTTACATCGTCTACAACTGCTATCGAATCATCAATACAGTATGCTGATATGCGTCATTTATTATTATAGATTTATACAGTATGCTAGAATATTTCATCTATTACCATGGAATACTATAAATTGCAATAAAATTTCAATCAATATTTTCTAAAAAATTGAAAAAAGAATGAAGAATATAGAAAGAGAAAGAGAGGAAAATTTTCATATATATTATGCAAAAATATTACGTTGATATTAATGATGCAACAGTAGATAGTTAAATTTGATAGGTTTAATCGGTAATTGTTATTGTTGCATCAGTCTTGATATCCCACTTCAATATATACTCTAAAGTATATTCTCTTCTTTATCTGCCATGAAACTGATATCAATTATCAAAATGTTACGTAATGTTAGCACACAATACACTGCTTTCATTTCTTTCCTTCAAAAACATTTTAGATATCGGAAGTGATTGTGACCAAGTTATCATAGAAAATTATTCCTTCTCAATAACTGTCCATCTGCTATCATTTATTATGCAGAATTATGATATTAACTTTAATTTGTTAAATTATGATAAATCTTATATTTAAATCATAGCATTAATATTAACTTCAGTACTTAAATTGTGGCACTAACTCTAGTATTTAAATTATGTTATCACTTTAGTACTTAAATTGCGGCACTAACTTTAGCATTTAAATTATGGTAGCAACTTTAATCTTCCTCCTATCTCATATCGCAATAATTCATTTGACACCGTTCTCGTAAGCAAATGCAATTAAGTTTCAGTGATCTTCGATGTCATATATGTAAATCATCATATCATAGTAGCTCACTGATACCAATTAGTTGTGATATTAAAAATGCGAAATGATGGGATTAAAAATTAAGCAATAAGCGGTATAAATTAATTACCTTATGCTTCATCATTCTCATTATATTTCTGTATTAAATTTCTGAGCAAATTTTAATTTTCAATGTTAAGATATCTTCTGATAAAAAAATGACAGAAAATTTATATCAATTACACTTGTTCAGCAATAAAAAAGTAAGATTAGGAAAAACAAGTAGATTCGATCTAATATAAGGTTACAAGGCTGGGAAATACAAATAGATTTGACTTAATATAAAACGTAATACTATGAACTATAAGTATATTTGACCTAATATAAGGTCATACTTACTTTCTCAATTATATTGTATTATTTGTATAACATATATTTATTCATTACATGTCTTAGAGCAATTCCCTCTATTTAATGGATTGAAAAATAAAAATTTTAATTTAAATTACAAACATTTTTATTATCCTTTTATCTTCTTTATACTTAATATATTAAGATATGCAAATTCAATGATTTTAATAAAATATGCAAATTTACGAATGAATTTAGTCGATTAATTTTCATTTTGAAAGCATAAATGTATGCAATCTTAGATTATATAACATTGTATTAAGTTAAAGCAATACTTATTCACCATACTGTATATCAATGCAAACATTTAATTCATTTACTAATAAATTAATTAATTATTATTATCAAATATAATTTTGAATTAACTATTATTTCAAAGTTTCAATAATCTATTTGTTTCGTATAAATTAAATTTAACATATTAGCATATGCAAATAAAAAAATATTTAAAGGAACTAATAAAATTTATCCATTACTACTAAATTAAGCATTTACATCTGATTTATCAAAATAATATATTCAGAATTCTTTTATTACATCAAATAATCGTCAGAATCTACCGTGCAATTTATCCTTCTTCTCATATCTGAATCCACCGTGTAATCTATCCGTCTTCGTTTATTACATCAAACAATCGTCAGAATCTACCGTACAATTTATCCCTCTTCTCATATCTGAATCCACCGTGTAATCCATCCATCTTACTTTATTACATTAAACAATCGTCAGAATCTACCGTACAATCTATCCTTCTTCTGCTTTTCTTAAAGAATCAAGGATAAATCAAATTTTATTAAAATTTCACTAATATAATTTTTTACAGCATGCAATAGAAATTCTTTAATATTATTATAAAATTGCTTCCCTTCCCTCTTTCGTCTTTTTTGATTTTTCCATTTTTTCATTCTTAGTTTGAATAGTTGGCGGATGTTTAAAGGTGGCAAATGAATCGCCAAATGACGCATTTTTGCAAGTTTGGTCGGATTATGTGATCGGATGGATAGATTGAAGTAGATGATGATGAAAAAGCGGAATGGAAAAGAGTGAAAGAATTGGAAACTACAGCAAAAGTATCAAATTACTAGTTCCTGTTACTGATGCTTCTAATGCTACTGATAATAATATTACTATTGCTTTTGTTATTACTGACGAATCAAAATAATAATAATAATAATAATAAATAATAATAATAATAATGATAGTAGTGATAGCAATAATAATAAGTAAATGAATAGTGATAATAGCAATGATTTAAATCGCTAATTTTTGTAATTTTATTAACAATTTGTTACAATCATCTGATAATATTTCAGAATATCTATCCTCTAGCATTGTTAGAATCCATTCAAAAAACATTATAATCTTGGGAATGTAACAAGATTTATATAATCGATTTTGTCCTTCTAATCGTTACTTGTCTCTCTTATCATTTTATACAATCACTGATAATATTATTATCATTAGCAGAAATTAATTATTCACTGACAATATAAAGAAGCCGAATTTGTTGATTAATAATCCGAACTATTATTAAAAAGAGCCTCATTTACTTGCTTAATTCGACAATAACTATTTTGGCTTAATATTGCAACTTCTCTGCCAACAATTTTTTTTTTATTTGATGATTTATTTTTGAATTACGCCATTAAAATCTTAAATGATATGATAACATGCATGATTGTGATAAGATGTTTTAATACTTTAAAATTAAGTTCAAATTATTTATTTGTAAACCAACAAATGCTAAATAATCAAATGTGCTTAAAATCATTGAATTATTGCATTTTTGCCGTTTATTAATTAGGTAGAATTTTTTTAAAAACTTTGATACATTTCTGCTTTAAATTTTCATCCTATGAGAGCAGAAGATGAAATTCCTTCAAAAGCAACAAATATTCAAAAAGTTAAAGAATGATATTCTAGCAGATAATTTATTTAAAAAATAAATTCATTTCTTTAGTATTCTTTGACTCTTCCTATTATTCAACTTTTTGATAGCTAAAAAAATTTTAGCTTATCAACAACAGTGAATTTCTATACTCAATGGCTATAAATTTTAACTTATCAATAATACTAGCAGTCTGTGCAGCGAAATTTTAAGTCTTTAATAGTTATCAGTTTAGACATGATTAGGAATTTCAACCTATGTTGAATGAGCGAAAAGAAAATTTTCCGATTGAATTGATATAAATGAAATGATAGTGATAACAAATATTCGGTTTCAAATGTTACTATCTACAATTAAAAATATTCCCAAATTAATATAATTATCAATTAATCTTTCTAATATGTAACTTTCAATTATCAAATTATGAAGTAGCATCGTGTGACCTTCAGTTCAAATTCCAATTCATGTTATCACTTTTCCTCTTCGATACAGTTTGTCCCTCGTATATCATAGAGCTATCAAGTAATATGCAGTAAGTCATGCTAATTATTAATAACATTAGGTTATGTTTGCATTATATCTTCCACTCTGTCATCAATGATATTTGCATAAACCTTTGCTAACATCTGTTCGTTCATATTCTAACCTTATATTTGGCCTTTGCCCTCTCGTTGACAAACTTTACTACTAATTACTACTGGTCATGACCTACTTTACTGATGATCACTTATCCATACATTATTTACAAAATAAATTATAATATACAAATAATAAATGATTTATCAAAATGATTATTCTCGAATTCTTCCTTTCAGTTTAACTTTAAATAATGGTGAATAAATTAATGAAATATTTATTTATTTTTACCATTGTTGCTATTTTTTCAAAATTTTAATAAAATTTCAAAAAAAAACTTTTTTTTGAAAAATTCTATTCGTCCATATTTTCATATTTATTTAGCAAATAAAGCTGGATTATTTAGAAAATTTTTTTCTTCTAATAAGAAAATTTTTTATTTGCAATTTTTAAATATTAAATAAGAAATCAGTTACATTTATTTGATGCTATTGTACTCATTGCTGCCAAAGCCTATTTTATAATATTGCTTCTTACACAGCAGTTAATTAATTAATTAATTATTATTTTGAAGCAAAATTAAATAATTAATGCAATACAAATTTTCTAACAATATATAAATGCCCCACGTTCAATGAATGTTTTATAATACTATTAGTATTGTCGGAATTTCAAAAATTCAATTTTAATTTCGAGCAAAACATAGTTGTACATTTTTATCATGAAATTATTCAATTAATACATTCAAGTATTGTAACTTTAAAAGTTATCGAGTAATCGAATTATATCACAAGAGTCTTAAATTTGATGATTTTTTAAATTGACATAATCTGTAACTACAGTCATTAAATGACATCGGGAATAAATTAAATTTTCAAAACTCTTAAATTGCTCAGTAGTTTATCATGATAGCAGTCATTCTTAAAATGATTCGTTTATTCAAAATTTCAATAATCGTTGACAGAATTATTTTCAATTTAATTATGATAATTTTTGGATTTGATAAAAGGACAAATCATTAAATTAATCATTTATCTGTTCGTTTCATTCTCTGTTACTTTTTACAATTACTATGTTTTAGTTCATAATGAAATGAATGAATTATTCAAAATGATAAATTAATGGACAAAAAGAGCGTCGAGAGTGGACAAACGAATAGAATGGACAAGATCATCAGGCGTAATTTTGGATTAGGAAGAAGGCTTGATTGTTTAGGGTTGTAGGTTAATTGCACCGTAGTGTTATAGTAGTGGACCCCTGCGGTGGCACCTGTCCACTTTTTTTATCTTTCTCGGCAGGTTTTTTTTTCTTCTTACTTTTTTCTTTTTTACTTTTGTATCTCTGTTCATCATTTCAAGCATTTTTTATTATCTTTAATTGAATGCTAAAAGATATAAACTTAAATCGATAAATTTCATTGTCTTAACCGTTTTAGAGTTAAAAGAAAACCAATACTTTCTATGATTTATATTTATATATACAGAGAGAGAGAAAGAGAGAGAGTTCAAATATAATATATATATATATAGTTGTACGGTAGATATTTATGAATAGGATTATGTATACATGGGTAAGCATACAAAGATAGTAATATTTTTTAAATATTTAATTCGTATTAGTAATATTAAATATTAAATTTAAACAATAATAAATTTAGTACATAAATAAATTTTAATAATAAATTTCTGTGTCAATAAAAAATTCCTTAATTAATTAATAAGAATTTGCCTATTGTTACAATATAATATAATAATAATTATTATCAATTTTTAATACAAATAATATTTTAAAAATATGAGTTCATGTATAGGTATCGTGTCTTATTTGATATGCTAATATTTTTAAAAATGTTTATTTATATTCGTACTAAAAACTCGATTTTTTGACTTTTCGATAGATAGAATTATTTTGTAATAAAATTATGAAATTAGATTAATTTTAATGGACAATCGATAATGATTTTATAAGTTAAAGAATATATCTTTTCTATATTATCTATATCATCTCTGTTATCACTCACTGAAATTCATCACTCATCAGAAGTCATGTAATTCTTGACATTCGTATTTTGAGTAAATGGACTTTGAAATTTTTATTTTACAACGCAGTGTTTGAAATTCCATTCTTTTTTGATATAATAAATTTCAGGTGAAAAATAGTGCATTCCGAATTTCATCATCGTCAAATGATATTATAAGGTGTGATAATTAAATTCTGTTGAATTTGATATAAGTTAAAATATTTTGATTACTTCCGTTTTTTTTTAATTAGAACTTAATTCATTCAAGTATTGGAGCAGAAGGAAAAAAAGCTAAAAGACAATTAATTAGCAAAATCAAAAATTTTTCTTTTGATTAGTTGAAAACATTAAAATGAGCCTTGGGCCAAAACTCTTGAAGCCAAAAACTTAAGTAATGCTTTAATTAATTTCACTGCATGCATATAATTAAATAAGCATAGATAATTTTGTATATTTTTGAGTGTAATGAAAGATTTGCCATTACTTGTTTGATTTAAACTTAAAATATTCGATAAAAATTTTCCATTTATGTTAATTGCTTTAGTCGCGAAACATCGGGACATCTGGAAACTTCATCAACTGCATTTTTTGGTGCATCGTTTGGCCCAACACAGCTGTCGGGTGTTGTAAAACCGGGAAATTTAATGCCAACTTTATCGGAGCGTCCAGTTGCGCTTTCAGCTATGTCGGATGCCGCAGCTGCAGTCGCTTATGGCAAGATATTAACATATTCAAATTTATTTTAGGCCATTTCTTAATCATAATTTTAATTAATTATTCCAGGTAAATTTCTCGTATTATATTTTACTATTTATCATATCAAAATCACACCATTTTCTTTATCAAAAGAGTAGAATTTGATAGCAATAAATTGTATTTCATCCATAACATTCAAATGTCAAAGGTTAGCCGTTTTATAGATTCTCGCATAATCGGTGCTGCACCTTATTACAATAGCGGTTATTCGGGTGCAAGTTATGCAGGAATGTATGCTGCTGGTGGAACACAAAATTACTACCCCGTTGTTTCATCTTCATTACGTGGATCTGCTGCTGTCGCTGCCGCAGCTACGTCATTTCCGTTTGCTGCTGCCGCTGCATCTCACGCCTATTATGGTAATGACTTCAAGAATATCCGGAATTATCGGAATTATTATTAGGAATTATCGGAATTATTATTAGTACTTTTCTCGCTTCCCCTTCTGCTCTCTTTCTTCTCTTTCTCTCTCTCTCTCTCTCTCTTTTTGAAAGAAGCAGCGGCAATAATTGCTCTGAGATATGCAATAAATGACCAAATGATTGCTGCAATTAATTTTCAATAAGATATTAAAAGGAACAGGGAAAATAATAGCAAATCATAGTAAAATAATTGATTATAAAAATAAATTATTGTAATTAAATCCGAAATTTAAAAATTAAAATTTGAACTGCAATCTAAATAATGCTATTCCTGTTCTTGGCGATAAATTTAGAATTTACAGTTCAAAAAGTTCATCGTAAATTTCATTATCATTTATTTTTTTTTGGCAGAATATTAATAAAGAATAAGTTAAACAAAACAATTTAACAAAGAATGAAAATTCTAGATTTTTTTCAATCTTTACCACTTTTTTTATTTCATTATTTTTGTTGTTTTCCAATATCACTTAACCCGGAAACTCATTTATTTATCGATAAGCTTTTTTTCTTTTTTTTTTTTTTGATAGCAATATTGACCTTTTTTATATAAGACATATTGATTGGCTTAGTAATTTCCATATAAAATACCCAAAATTGAACAATTGCTTTATCTAATCGAATTTAAATTTCCTTATAAATCATAAATGTGATAGGTAATGGTTATGCATCAGCTCATTTCGATTATACATCCTACCCGGCAACGATGCACTGTTACGGCGGTCGAAGTGGTTACTACGGATGTTCCATCAATCCTGTTTCATCAAATTCATCCTTATATGTAAGTACCTCGAGAGGCGAAATCCTTCCAAAACATTCGTTATAGATAGTAGCCGGTCAAGAATGCAACCATCGAGAAATGCTATAAAATATAAAGCATAGAAAACTCCCTGTAATCGAGAATCTTCAAGAAACACTACAAAATATTTCAACTGAATTTTAATTTAAAAATGACTTTACATAATATAATAGCATGAAAATATAAAAAAATTCACAGAAATAATTTGATAACGCAAAAGAAAAAAATTAAGAAATCTCTTAATTTCCATCTTTTCCTCATCTCTTCTCCAATATTTTACAGAATTAACAAATCATTACTTTCTTTGCTTAATTATTATATGCATTTTATCATAGTATTTTATTATAGTTGGGATTTTGAATAAATTAGAGAATATTTTATTATAGTTGAGATTTTGAATAAATTAGAGAATATTGGAAATTAAAATTTAAAAATTGAATTGATTGGAACTTTTCTAGGTAAAAATCATTGTTATATTCGAACTTTTGCTAGTTTAATATATGCAAATTAATAGAATATTGGGTAAAATATTTCTAATATGAGAAAAAATTCCTAATTCTTCGGAACTTGTAGAGTCAGAGAAATGGGGATATAGCTCAGGGGTAGAGCGCTCCCTTAGCATGGGAGAGGGCTGGGGTTCGATTCCCCATATCTCCACATCTCCGTTTTGCGGTTATTCCTTCTTTTGATAGATAATTCCATACTGATATCTTTTGATAATTCCATACTTTTTTCTTTAATATACCAAGATTTTTTATAAATGATCAAAAAATCAATAATTATATGTAATGCACGCCTATAACATGAATATATTGATAAAATTGATTATCGAACAAATTGAAATCGTCAAGTTATTTGATTAAATCAGCGTGATGTTAATTAATGATAGCATAATGTTGATATCTAAAATTATGCATTTTATCATAATATTTTATCATAATTATTTTATCATATTTAAACAAACTGTTGCTATAATTGTATTTTCAATTTGTTCGAAATTTCAATTGCAGTAAAATACTGTAACATGCTAATTGAATATTTCTACCTTTTCTTTTTAAACAAATCTCAGATTGTTTAAAGTAAATTGCTTTAAAAGAAGAGATGTTGAAGGAATGAAATGATTGATTTTAGGCGATGAATTCATTGGCAAATGATATGAATACATCTAATCAATTATCATCTTTCACTACGAAACATGAAACGAAGCGGACAAGTAAGCTTTATTTATAATTTCAAAGTTATTTCAAATTTCTAACATTGTCATTTTTACGAAATAATTCACGGATTTTTATTTAAATTATAAATTTGCATATTTTCATAAAGGCTAAATAATAATATTAGAACAATTTGATTTATAAAATCATCGAATTATTTAGTAAATAAGTTATAGAATCGCAGAATTCTTTTTTAAAAATATCAAAATTTTGATTTGGCTGCAAATTTTTTATCAAAGTTTGTTATTAGTAAACTTTTTATTTAAATAAAGTTGAACGAATGAAGTGATAACTTTTGGTGATAATTAAAATGACTTAATTTGTTAATTTTAATAGAAATTTGTAAACATAATTGAATAATTTAACATAATATATTTTGCCAGAAAATTTTCAACGATCAATGATTTTGTTTAAGGTAAAGCAACGAAACGTAAGAAAAATCGGACAGGTACAGGTAGTCCGGAAAAGCAATATAAGCGTGCATTTATATGGGAAATGGAAGATGTGTGTGTATTATCAAATTTTTTTCTTCGATCCAATGACCCGATCCGTAATGAACGATTAGCACAAACGATCAATAATAATGTAGATCGATTTATCGCATCTATTTTTGGTATTGATCAAGATGAAGTAAGTAATATCGTAATATCCGGGATGACTGATATTTGATATCGAACTTTTTTTCATTTTACAAGCAAATTATTCCAATCTTCTGTCTTCCTTTCTTCTTCAGCAAGATTGCGAATATGTGAATATCGAAGATGCAAATATCGATGATACATTCGATGATATTACTTATCCATCATCAATTGGTATCGATACACCAAGTACATCAGCAATGGGTAGTAATATGGAATCATCGTTATTAGGTCACGCACGTGGAGGTGTAGATTGGATGAGAAAATTGGCTGCGAAATATCAACATATCAAAGATATTTATAATTCATACAAGAACAATTTTCCTGGTCTGAATTTGCTTTCTTTTTTTCTGATATTAAAAAGCAAAATTTTAAAGGAACATGTTTGAATTGATTATAATATAAATTTCTATCTACTAATACAACGAAATATAATTCAATGCTTTTTTTTTGAAAAATGAATTAATAAAATTTCAAAAAAAAGAACAATCAATAGATTATTTACGTTTAATTTTCTACGATATTTTAAAAGTTTTATTAAAACTATTTACTACTTTTTATGGAACATAATTTTCTCATAGGTTATCTTTTATAATTTCTATTAAATTCAATTGAACAATTTAAGTTAATTTAAATATACTATTTTACAATATAATTATTTCGTGAGAGCAATAGAATGATTCATAATTGTTGATAATAATTTATGATTATCATGTCGTTGAAATCAGTTTTATCAGTTTTAACTAATTTCGTTTAATAAATTCTGGCATAAATGAAATTACAAAAAATTTCGTAATTAAAAGTCTCAAAAATCAATTCAGTTATTTAATTCTTTGATTTTTTTTCTAGATCTTTTGGAAAGGACCGGAAATGCAGAACGAGCCGAGTTGTTAGCGTTAAAATCAACCATGGATCCGTTGACTCGAGGTTGGGGAGAAAGTGTTGGACAATGTTTAAAATTAATTATCGATAGGTATATCATCCAAGCATTTCTATTTCTGATTCAAAATCTGAAATGATTGAATTTAATTGATTAAACTAAAATAGCAATATATTCTCTTTTACTTATTCCATAGTTAATTTATCAACTTTCTGGAATATATAGCAATAATTTCCCACTTGCATTTGCGATGAAACATTTGTAATGGATTAATTACCTGGAAATTTCAGATATTTTAAGCATTAAACGAGAGATGCAGCCATAATTTAGGAAGATATACTGTAGCTACAGTATTCATACTGTTAAACAATTTACTGTACTGGAAGATTTTCTTTCACAAAAACTAAAGTGAATTTCAATTTAATTAATTAAATTAATTTTTAAGTCAACGAATTTTTAATTCGAACCAGTGAATTTTTTCTGGATCTTTTTTAATATTTTATTAGGCTTAATTGTAGAGAGATTTTTTTAATTATTTCAAATTTATAGATCATCTCGAGAGCATTATGCAAATATATTATTGACTAGTGAAAATATCGTTTCAACATTAGCCAAATTATTAATTATGGAACAAAGTTCAATGATACCAGCGGAAAATGTTTATAGTATGGTGAAAATTGGTAAAGAAGCGGTAATCGATAGAATTTTGAGTCATTTTGGTAAAAAATGTTCTTTTGTTATCATATCAACACATCTTGATACACATGAAATTGCCAAAAAGGTGTGCTTATTATTTATTTTTTATTTTCTAAAGTTTTTTTTAAAATTTTTGTTGAAAGTATTCTGAATTAATCAGAAAATGCAACTGATAAGATAAAGACGATGATTATGAATAACGAAATGATTCGATCAGAATTTAAAAATATTTCAATATTTTATATTTATATTATTTATATAATATAAATGATGTATGAAGTAAATTTAAAATATAGACAATGAATATGAAAATGTGAGTAATTTTACATAGTAACAAGATGTGATGAAGAAAAATGAAAATATTTCCAATACTTCAAAAAATTAAAATAATTAAATACTAAAATTTAAATGTATTGCTAAAATTACTTCGATAATTTCTCAAATCTTTCTCAATTTCAATTTCTATATTCTATTTTATTCTAATCCAATATTTTGGAATATTTTTTAAATTATTATCATTACATAACATCTTATGTAATAAATATATTATAAAATACAAAAATTTTTTTTTTAATTTTTTTTTATTTTCTATTACTTTATTTTAATTAAAATTAATTGTTTATTTGTTTTTGATATTTTTTATTTTTAATAATTAAGACGAATGAAATTAATAAAAATAAAAAAAATGCTAGAAAATTTTTTGCCATTTAAATGCATTTGGGAATATTTTTTACCCAATAAATATATTTAAAAAAATTTTTTATACTATAAATAGTTAAAAAAATTATTGAATCCTGAAAGCAATAACAATAATAATAATAACAATAATAATAATAATAATAATAATAATAATAATAATAATAATAATAATAATAATAATAATAATAATAATAATATTTATAATAATAATAATAATAATAATAATAATAATAATAATAATAATAATAATATAATAGTAATATTTAATAATAATAATAATAAAACACTGAAATAATTTCTAAATTGCTCATTTTTTAAAGAACGAAAGGAAGGAGAATTTTTCGATAAAAAAAAAAAAACAAATGGCAAATGATTGGTACCAAAAAATTAAAAAAAAATTATAAAAATGAATGTTGAAAATATAAATAAAAATGGAATGAAATGAAATATGAGACTAATTTGTTGGTCGATAT
Organism: Dirofilaria repens; assembly: GCA_008729115.1. Taxonomy (NCBI): domain Eukaryota; kingdom Metazoa; phylum Nematoda; class Chromadorea; order Rhabditida; family Onchocercidae; genus Dirofilaria; species Dirofilaria repens. Next base: position 65,417 of record SNRZ01000094.1, read on the forward strand.
GATGTTTAAACTTTCGAGAAGCGAACAGAAATATTTTTATTTACAAATATTTTTTGTCTTTTCTTTTTCCTTCTAAAAATTTTGATAAATATCACTCTTTTGTGATGATACGAAGGAGCATTTTTGCATAGCAATTTAAGTGTCATTCTATCTATCTATCTATTCTTCCTCGGTCAAGAGATATAAATTGTTAAAGGTCAATAGAAAAAGGTTTTTCTTCTGTTCAAAACCATTTTTCACTATATTGAAGGTCATTTTTTTTAACTTTAACTTTCATAAATCTTCTCGACAATCATTAATTTTCTGATAAAATTCACAGTATCATCAGAAGCAACAATGCAAATGAAGGAAAAGGGCAAAAATATAGAAAAATTCAGACTTACTGCAATAAATTCATCAAATTTTTTGCTTGCCATGGCAAAAGCTTTTCAACTTCTTTTTTTCCCGAGCCAATAACAATTATTGATATTTATCGATCGATTGAAAATTTTATGGTTCGATTTAAATTCATATCATTGATTATTTCATGTAAAACGCTTTATTAATTAGTGATTACAAACACTAACACTTGCATTATTTATAATATTCCCTTTCCATCTTTTCCCAGCAATTTTTTATACTTCAAAAATTGAAATCATTGATGAACTTGTCGTTTTAATTAATATGTATTACATTCCTATTATGTTCCTTAATTTTTATTTTATATAATTAACTACTTTGCATATTTCTTCATCTTCCAACGATTAAATGAAAAGTGGAGAAGCGTAAATCAACGCGTATCACGTAAGGTTTAAATTTAACATCCATTGCACTTATGAATGCTCTTCAATGATCACTGTTATTAGTGTGATAATAAATACGAATGCTATTAGTGTGATAATAAAAATGATCAAAAATATTATTATTTTTCAGGAAAATATTCCATTATGGAAAGTGAAAAGTGTCCGTGATTTCGATCTCTTCCACTTGGCTCTTAATCATCATCTTCTTAGCTGATAAACTTGGCAATTAATTCAGAATTAGCTCAGACAGAAATCAAATTATTTGATAATCCTTGATTATTGCCATTTCTATCACTTTATATCTCTCGAATAATTGCTAATTAATTTATGTGTTTTATTAAATGATATGATAATATTATCGATTACTGTTATCGTATGATAAATTTTTTCGTTTCAAGAAACAAACACACTTTATTTCTTTATTCTTTCATAACAATAATGATATTGTGAGAAAATGATAAAAGTTGAAGATATAATAATGAGTAATTAGAAAATACGGGCAAAATATATTAACTGAAGTTTACTTATCAATAGGATAAGTAGATCAATAAAACTTACTAATTAATTAAGACCGATTAATTAAACATCATTTTATAAATTAATTAACTCCACATTTGATATTTCTGCATTTAATGCTTTCAATGTATCTAGCGTTTTACTTTAAATTTGTAATTAACATTTCTAATTGTTACATCTTGATAATTCTATGATTGTTATGTAATGAAACACGTGATGTTATTGATTTACACATTAAATTGTTAATGACGATAATTTGATGCCATGAACTTCAGAATTTTTTTCCTTTTTGTTTTTTCTTGTTTTATTAACAATCTTAATTTTTACACTTTTTTATTACCGTAATTTATGATCGGGCTATATGAAAACAGCATATTATTGCATTTTAAGCGTTTCTTGCAGCGTACGTCAATTTTTATTACACGTATAGTGTTTTCCATAGAAGTATATTATCATATTTTTGGATGAATATATATTTGTTCTTTCTGAATCTATAGAAATTTTTTGTGCTTAGTTTTACAAAATTTAATTAATAACAACTTGTGTTTGATTTTATTTCAAAATATGCCAGAACCAATTTTGCAAGAGGAATACGTTGAATGTTATGAAAAGATTTAGAATAATAATTATGAATTGTTTTAATAAATAATAATAATAATAACGAAATGCATGGTAACTTTAATCTATCATTGTTTATTTTATCATCGTTTTTTGATGGAATTTTTAAAAGTGTTTGTAATATTAATTGATTAATAATATTAAATAAATAATTGGACGAATAATTGATGAAATAATTTTATTAGTTCTGTAATTTTATCAGCAAAATTTATCATTTTGTTTAAATAAAATTTCATCTTATTTTATATGGAATCAAAAAAAAAGACATGAAACAAGAACAGGGAACAATTTTTTTATATTCGAATATTTGTCTTCATATAATGCGGTAGCTGAAACAAGTTTATAGTCTTTTAAAGAAAGAAAAATTAGTTCCATGATTAACGTCATGTAAACTTTTCATTCTTTCAATGATTATTCTATCATTATCATTATTATCATCATCGTCATTATCATCATTTATTGTTATCACTATTTTTCATTGCCATTGCCATCGATATCGTTATCGTCATTACAAAAATGTTATTTGCATGAAATGATTAAACCGTATTTTATGCTGACATTTGTTGTTAGAAAAGGAAGAAAAAGAAATGATTATTATCATTTTTCATTTTCATTTTAGTTTACGATTAAAAGCCTCCTTCATCTTGTTTTTTCTTTTTGATTGTCCAAAAAGTTGAATTCATTTGAACAAACATTTTAAAAAAAATGGCAGAATTGTTGATTTTTCGTTTATTTAATAATAATTATTTTATAATTAAATATACTTACTTAATCATTAAATGCTTTGCAATACTTAAATGCTGCCAGTAATATATTGAGCAAATTGTGGAAAGAGAATTGTTTAAAAAAAGTTATAATATTTGACAATCTTTTGCAATAATTCAAGTTTTTTATATTATTCATTTCAAATATTTTTATGAATGATTCGTTTATAGATGATGAATTTTTGCCGATCAATCATCGGTGTTGCGTCAGTGTTGATCGAATTAGTTTTGATTAAAATAACTAAAATATTTGTTTAGCTGTTTATTTAATTAATTGTTTATTTACTTATCTATTTATTCATTCATTTATATATTTGGTAAAAAATCAATAATCGAAAAAATTGAACTTTCCTATAGTCATCTTTTTTCTTATTAAACGTAGAAGGACTGATAATATCTCGCAATTGCTCAGTAATAGTCCAACAATATAATTTGCAATCATTCTAGTTTTTTATCATATTTTATCATCGAAATTTCTTCAAACAAACAACTTCGATCATCTTGCTTTAGATATTTTGATCATTACGCAACATCAACATAATCACACTTATATTATCAATAAAATCTATTCCAATTTTTTATAGTCAACATTTTTATTACCATATCAGTATGTTTATAATCCTGAAAATTTGCAAAAATGGTTTAATAAATGATAGTGAATTTATATTTGTTAGTATTATTATAATTATTATAGACTCTTTGTATGTGTTATATATTCACTAGAAATCATCATCCAATTTAATACATTTGTTTGATATTTGTAAATAAGTGAATTGAATGACCTGAAATACAAATCTTTGTTAAAAAAACTTTTTAATCGATTCTTCCGACAGGATTCTAATTTTTGTCCACTGATATTGATAATTCAAATCATTCGGTTATATCATTTAAGTGATATCATCTTTATAGTTTATTTGAATCTCATAATATTTTTTATTTTAAGACTCTTGCTAAAAATTTTTAATCTCTTAATAAATTATTCATTATGCTTCATTTTTCATAACTTTAAGCACTCGTCTAATCTAATCTTTTCAATTTTATCATTGCTTGTTCGTCAGGTTCATATCGATTAATTGATAAGTAATCAAAGTTATGAAGGAATCTATAATTTAAATATCAGCAAAAGGAAATGCAATTGTTATTCGGAATTGTTATTTCTGCTATTCTCGGCTGCTATAATCTCGACTGCACATTTTGATCCGGTTGATGTTACTAGCAATAACTATCCTTATAATCATATTTTATATTTCCGATTATATTGGAAAAATATCGAATCTTTGCCAATCAAACTTATTGTAATTTTTCTTTTCTTCAAATATTAATCAACAACCTGTTTATAATTTCTTTTTTTTTCCGGTAAATATTGGTGGATAAGTTTCCCTTTTCTTCAATTCTAGCTAATCAATCTGATGTTAACAGCAATCATTGATATATTCTTTCTGCTAATAATAGCTAATGTTGCATATACTTCACATATCCGAAAAGTAAGCCATTCATTTCAATTCAATCTTTTTTCATTTCAAATGTTATATTTTGAAATGAGTTGTTGCAATAACAAATTATAATCAGCGAGAATGAATATCATTTATGAAAATTATGAATCATATTTATATTTAATATATAAGTTAAATGCAATGTTTATATTATTACAATGTTTACACTTAATAAATTAATTAAATACTATGTTTGATAACGGCTAATCACTAATCATTAAGACATAATTTTTGCATAATTTAAGTTATCGTAAAATCTCGATAACAGATATTATAAAGATGAATTGAATCTTACGTAAATTTTCACTATCATATCACCAAAGATATACTGAAAACATTAAAAACTATGTGCATGTGATGCACATATAATTTTGTTTATTTAATGCAACAGATTTTTTGAAATTTAATTAAATCTATTAAATTTTCTTCCTTAAATATTAACAATTATACTGGCATTTATTAAATAAATATATATTCCACGTCATATACGTAACTATCCACACGTTGTACACGTAAATATCTAATATCATTTCTCGCAACCATATTTTCAATTTATTTTATAAAACAAAATATTATCCGTACCGTTAACTAATTACTGAAGTATTTGATATTTAAATTGTTCCAACAATAAAATGATAAAATTTATGAAAAAAAAGGAAAGTTGGTATTAATATGTTTGGATATTAATTAATGAATTATAATTTTATCAATATCAAACCTTTTTATTCGCATTTCTCATTTAAATATCATGAATATTGAATTTAAAGAGAATTATATTCGAGAAATAATAAAAAATAAAATTTTCATATAAATCAATGGATAATATTTATCGTAATTAAAGTAAATTAGTTTTAGCTTTTATATATATTAATAAGTCTTTAATTATTTATATTAAAGTGTGCAAATTTATAATCAAATTAATTGATTGATAGATTTAGGCGCATTCATATTTGGATCTTCATATTAAATTTTCGCCAACAGATGATAATGCAATAATTTGTGGAAATGATCTACCTTGTTCAATACCATATGCTCTTTCCGTATTGCATTCTCCTAATCATTTTGATTTACAGGTATGTTTATTTATTTGTTTACCTATTATTACATTACTTGGAAAGATAATAAAATTAATGTTGCAGTTATAAATCATTAATTTGAATTTGAAGTAATAATTCGTCTTACATTTTTGATTTTCGTTTTATTTTAACTTTCCTTTTAACAAATTCGAACTAATCGAGTAAACTGAATTTTAATAATTCAATTTGGAATTCAAATGTCATTATTATAATCATAAAAAGTGAACAGAATTCAAATAAATTCTTCCGCTTAAGACTAAATGATTATTACCCACTTTTAAGTCAATAATCGATCGTATAATATATTAAATGAATGAATTTTAAAAAAGTGATTTAACTGAATAAATGCTATGAATAAAAATATTTTTCAATAATAAAAGAAGTACCTCGAGAGTAAACAAAAAAGTAGTATGACTAAATATTATTATTCATGAATCTTATTTTAAATTTTACTGATTATAGTTTAACATTGAGATTATCGCTTGAGTAAGATTGACTGTTGTAAAGATTATTATTTATAATGATTCGGGAATTATGATTGTGATTTCTGAACTTTCCTTGTTTAGATAGGTATTGGTGCGAAATTTCTTGTATAGCAAGTTTACATTTCTGATAAGTTTCGATCATAAATTTTGATTTATATTATTGAGAAACAATTTCTTCTTTCTAAACCATTAATAAATTTATAACTTTCATTAAACGAATTATTAATTTATTCAAAATTCTGCAAATTGTTTTAAAAGGATAACTATTTATCAGTACTATTTTCCTTATCAATATAATGATAGTCCAATTTTTACATTTTTCGTTTACTTAATCATATTTTATTCATTAATCATATTGTAGCGATTTTAAGAAATAGTAAAAATAATGATGAGAATTAGCGTAATTAGAAAAATAATATTATCATTGATGTATCATGAACATAATAATAAATATATGAGATATTGTAAATGAAATATATCATTGAGATGATTGCAGATAATTACTGATAAAATTTCAGAGTATAATGATGCAAGATGGTGGATTATTAAGGTACAGTCATAATCGTTATAGCGATTCAACGGTGATACGATTAACGAAAGCAATGAAATTGCATAATAATGGCAAAATATATTTGGGATTACGGTTTTTCGATTTACCCATTGATATGCAAGGTTAAATCATTTCATTTCTATTAATCATTTACAAATATTTTACTGTAATTAGAAATGGATTGATTATCTTAAATGATAATAACATATGGTAGCGCAAATTATCGCAAATTTATAAACATTTCAATATATTTCATAGAAAGTGATAATGCTCACATAATACTGAAATGATAATATTTGATATGATAATAATAATGATCATACTCACCTAAACAATAATACACAATTATAGATTTTCACAATTTTAATAGATGTCATATATATGTATATAAGTTTAAAAGTAAACGAGTTCGTTTTTCATTCAGTTTAGATCAAGGAAATTGATCGCTTGCTGATCTGTTTTAGATTATATTATTATGGATGTAATGATGGTAATTGAAAATGGTATAAAAGGAAAATTGGAAATGATAACAGAAAACTATCGACTTCATATCCGTGTTACAAAAGAGTTGGAGAGAAATTATGGTAGAAAGTTAAATGAAAATACTAATTTAATTCCTTACAATTTTTATTTCCCACCTCAGCTAATTAATTACTATTTAATATTTTCCATTTCTAAATTTCTATTAAATTTCGAAGTTTCAATAGAAATGGCATTGTGTGATTTTTCTTTATTATTTCTTTTTTTGTTTTTTGCTTAATATAAATTGTTTAAAGACAACGAGAAAGGAAATTGAAAAATTGAAAATATTTCTAAGAAATTTGTTGAAATAACTTCGTAATAGAAATAATTTTTAGACTTATCGTCCGATTACATAGACAATAATACTTTGAACACAACGAATTGCGAATGCATTCGCAAAAATTGTGCATGTTGCGTTGCGCTTAATGTTGCGAAGATTGATCTTAATGATTTTGGTATGTATATTAGCTTTTTTTGTTTTTTTCTATTTTTTAGCTTAGTGATGGCTAGAAAAATGTTGATATGATATTTTATGGGAAACAAATCGATGAATTAAAATATTTTAATAAATGATAAGAAAGTGATAAGAAGACTATTCGGGAAAAGATAGAGAGCAAGCAAAGGATAAATATTGTTAAGGTTAAATTTTTTTTATTTCGTCTGATTTTTGAGTCATTATATTCTGAAGCGTCTTCCTGATTGCTGTCTCTTTTTTGAGATACGATAACAATAATTTTATGATATATTTCTATATAATTGTTTTCAATTTAAAATTTATCATTCATACATCAAGCAATTGCTCATCTTTTAGCTTATTACCGTATGAAATAAAATATGTTTGCTCTAATATTGCTATAATTTGAATTCAAATGATAATATCATTTCTTTGTCTTCGATAAATTACTGCAAGGAAGGAAAGCTGCAAAGTTTGTTGAAATACGCAAAGTTTGTTGAATCTTACAAAACTAATATTTAATTCTGATTTTGAAATTTTTCAAAATGATATTTTGTTGAGCAAAAAAGCAAAACGAACTATTTCAAATATTTAAATTTGATGCAAATTTTAATTGTATTCTTCCTATATCATGTCAACATGTCTCAGCTTGCCAATCTCACGTGTAATAATTAAGCATATGTGAATCTCGAGATATAATAATAATTAAACAGAATAAACCAATTTAGTTTGATTATTTTGTATTAGTTATTTGAAATATAATACTCGAAAATCAGAATCAAGTAAAATATCACTTCCTTAAATTATTATATACTTATATTCGCTATGCTGCAAATGTTCATTTTATAGTGCCATACAATATATCTATAAATTCTGATATTCGTACTGTATATATTTATACATTCTGATATTCGTACTGTACTATTTTACATTGTAAACAAATACTTTTTACACCTGTTGATACCATATAGCAGTCTATAAGAAAAGAGAGTACTGTGCTAAAATATATGCAATGTATCTACACTTACTGATAGGATGTTGTGATATATTAGATTATGACAAAACATAATGAACCTGCTGACATTATCATATTACAACATAACACGACGCCATTGTATCATATTGTGTCATACTGTAGTGTGGTACAATACACTACCTATGTTTATCGGCTTGACGCTGTCATATTATGCGATATATCTATACCCACTGGTACTGTAGTTACTTTGATAATATGTTTAAATGTGCGGAAAATATCTGCATTGATAAGAAAATTTTAGGTTGTGTTAATATTACATACATAGCAGAAGATATTGGTATCCGTTTATCTTTTTCCATAAATGGTCATGTTTTTATTTCGAGAGAGTTATCATGTTAGTTCTTATCTTTCTTTCTTTTTTTTCATTAAATTTTTTATTTGTTGAAATTTTGGAATAAAGAACTAATGCAAAAGTTATATTTTTATTTTTAGAATTTTTCTTAAAAAAAAATGAAATATAATACTTAAATACGCAATACTATCGTCGTATATTAATCATATAAATAAATGAAAATAATATTATAATAAGTAAAAATTTTATTTGAAATAATGAAAGTTTTAAAATCAATTTCGATATTTAATTTGCGCTAATTTATTATTTATTTACAGTAGTTAATCCGCCACCGTATTGTTTATCGCTGCCCTTTCTGAAAGAATATGCTGGTATTTGTCTACGTTTACGTAACGTAAGTGAATCAATCTAAATTATGTCATTTCTTAATAAATTTAAAAATTTTCATTTCATAATAGTTTTTAAATAATATTTTTGAATCTTATTGCAATAATTAAAAAGTGAAGATGAAGAAATAATTAGAAATTTAATCGAAAATATGAAATTGTTAATTTTAGCTAAGATTTCGGCATACAACTCTCGATGGCTGTGTGGAATTGGACGCCGAATTGTATCATGTCCATGTAGCTACAGTACATCTAGGATGTTTCTCTATACCAATTTAAAGTTATAGAAAAAATAAAAAGCAGATCGTAATAAATATATCATTGTTGCTGTATTCTATTGCATTGTATACTATTCTATTTTTCATTAATTCAAATTTCCAAAATACTTGAAATATTTTTAGAAATAATTTCAAAAATAAATTAGCATATTTATAATGATGAATATTTCGTATTAAATAAGAACAGAAATAAATTTCTAAATTTTTTGCCGATATTTTTGCAAAAATTTATAAATATTAATTTATTTGAATGTTAAATCATGCAGTAGCGACGAAATATTTAACTGTTTGATAAAATATATTATTGTAATGATAATTTAGTGATCAAAATCACACTTTGCTAAATCATGAACTGTTTTTTGTAAGATATTTCAGAATTTAAGACTTCCTAAATACTTATTTTCAATAATAAGAAATATGACATATGCTGCAAACTGGCAAATTTTTCACTTAAAAATAACTGATTTTATTTTAGCATCGTTTGATAAAACTGCTCTGTCTCGAATAAAACTGATATGGAAGAAAGGAACGAAACATGATAAAGAAGCTATTAAAGACTTCAATAATTAATAACTATTATAGCTATCATCTCGATAATTAATGTAACGATATAGTGATTAGTATAATTCAATTGATAATGATATGGCATTGATAAGGCACACAAAAGTATAAAAAAGTATAGATGAAAAAAATTACGGACAGTTGCATTTTTTTTTTTATATCAAATGTCATAAAATATTTTTGATATTTGTTTAATATCATCAAAACTTCCAAAAGTCTTCGAATGACATCTTTTATGAGAAAAGGAAAATCGAAGTATTATATTTTAAGAATTATGAAGTCATCCGGTGATTCAATATAAATTGCAACTCTGTTCAGTTAAATTAATCATAATCGAGAGTAAATAAAATTCTCGATCTCTACTTTAAACATGGAAAAAAATTATGTCGAAAAAATAAAATTATGAAATCTATTATAAAAATCATTTTATTAGGAATATAAGAAACATCTTGAATTCAAAAACCGGGAAATTCCAAAGCATTATCATAGAATTTCTAATGGTTAGTAGCTATGATATACTGTCAATGGATACAATATATCATCATATCTATAATACATTTTCAATTTGTAATAGTGAAAAAAAAAGAAAAGGGAAGAGTTTCCAGTAATTTCTGGAATTTTATTTCTGGAAGTCTCTGTGACAAGTATTTTTCTTCCAGAAATTTAGCGAATAAGAATACTGTACGATTTTTCAATTGATTTTCTATATTTCAACTATTTATCTATTATTAAATACAATGGATAAATGAATGAATCGACATGAATTCAAATTGCTGGATAAATAATATTTACAATTTTATCATCCGGTGATTCAATATAAATTGCAACTCTGTTCAATTAAATTAATCGTAATCGAGAGTAAATAAAATTCTCGATCTCTACTTTAAACATGGAAAAAAATTATGTCGAAAAAATAAAATTATGAAATCTATTAAAAAGATCAATTAAGGATTTAAATAATCTGAGCAGAATAAACATGTTTAAGCATTAAATATTTAAATATATTATAAGAAAATGATAATATCACATAAATGCAAAAATTCGACTAATATTTAAATGCATGGCACAGATAAAACTTTAACTGTTTTAAAATTTTGATTTTGCATACAAAATTTGAAGAAATCCATGCCATGACATGCGGCACCAAAATGACCCTTTTTATTGACTGCGACAATTGCACCAAAAAAATTTGGATATTTGCGCGAAATAGCACGAATTGTTAATTCCGCAGCTGCTGTGGGCGTTTTACCTTCACGTATATAATGTACTGTTTGATAGCTGCAATATAAATTTCTTAAATTTTATCTGAAAAATGTGATTTAAAAAAAAAATTGACTTTATATCAAATAAATCATTAGTTCTAAAATACCTCAGTTAATTGATATTCAATCAAAACAGTAATTAATTGAGCAGATTTACTAAGTTAAGAAAGTAAAACGATGAAGTAGAAATTACCCAAAAAATACCTCGAAACAAATCTCATCATAATATCACCATCACCGGTACTTACCGCACCACCGATATCATTATCGGCATATGCACCAGCACCCTGGTAATGGTGAATCACCCACTCGACTGAAATTAAAATTTTCAAAAAAAATTGAAATGAATTTTCTATTTCACTTTGATTATTCAATTACGAATTGAATCTGCATTTGGATCTGCAAAAACCATTAAATCAAATTGATTTCAAATCATTCATTGATTTGACATTATAACACACGAACCATCTAATCAATATCTCTATTAAACTTGCTTGAATAACAATTTTCGATCGTAGATTGAATGATTAGAAAAATATGACTGGCATAAATGCAAAATTTGAATTGAAACAATTTCAACTGTATGTAAGAATTCTACTAATTTTATATAAATATTCTATATTAACTTTTCTTTTTAATAAACATTGGTTTCTGAAAAAAATACCCGGGAACTTTATGATTAGCACCATTGCTTGATGTACCAGCAACAATATTCCTCTCGAAATCAATAATAATCATACCAATGGTATCATGATTGCGATGGCTACTCTAAAAATAAATTTATATTTGTCAAGTTCTTTCCTGATTATTTTAAAACTTTAAATATTAAATAAATTTTGATGTTTAACTTATAAAAATCTAATTTTGTATATTCATTTCTTTACATGAAATCCTATTTGAAATCTTATCATGATAAAAGAGTGGTGATAAAAAAATATGGGACAAATATAAATCCAAAAAATTTAAATAGAATCAAGAGGTAATTTCTAATCTGCGGAAATCAGATGGCTCAGATTATCGAAAAACTAATAAATGTTTTTTTTTCAAGAGATCAATGATAGCTATGTCAGGTGAGTAACTATGTTATACATCAATATTAGATTACTGTATAACTTGCTAAACATCGATATTCGGTTGATATGATTTCAAGAAGATAAAGTCTTTCAGAAAAAAATTTCACCTGTGATTCACTGTATGTAAACTTTTTTTTATCAATTACAGTTTTATCAATGACAGGTTTATATGGACCACAGAATTTGTTTGGATTTGGTAATACATTCTAAAATCAGTAAGAATAATAAATTTTATTCTGAGCTACAACTAATTAAATTTCTACAAGACGTTAAACTTATTTAAACTATGAAAAAAGAACAAATTAAAATCAAAAACTGACAACTGAAATCCAAATCGAAAATTAAAAATTTAATTATTTAAAAATTGACAACGAAATCAACCTTTCTATAATTCGGTTGACAATTATGTTTGATCCATTTCTTATGATCATCATATGAACTATTAGTAAACAACGATTCGCGTCTAAAGCCCATTTCGACAGCAAAATCTGCTGCTAAAATCTATTTCATTCTTTTAAATTTGAATTTCGATGTAACAAATTGTAATATTATTTACAAGTAATAATAACAAACAAATTATAAAACAAACGGATTACGTCAGAAATTACTAACATGACACGTTATATATGTTAACAGCATGAATGATATACGGACATTTCTCAAAAAAATTATCAGTACACAGTGATAATTATGATATTTATTAATGATAAATTTTGGAGATCTAATTTATTAGTCGAATTTTGCTATAAGCTTAAGTGTTCATTTATTTACTTTTCATTAATGTTATAAATTTCAATAGCTTTACTAATATCATTTTTGCATTTTAATAGTTTCATTTTAAAAAAAGCGCAAGAAAAAATAAAAAGTAAACAAACCAAAATTTATTGAAAAAAAGATTTTCACCTGAAATATGTGAATTCTCATCTATGATAAACTGATTATTTTATCCTTATCAATGTTAATAAATTAAAGAAAAGAAAAAAGTAAATATACCATGATCACCGACTAATATTGAATGCTTTGTATATTTCATTATTGCATGAGCTACACCTACCGCATTCTTGATATTTGGCAATGAACCAACAGCACCCATTTCATGATTCAAACTTAAAATCTTTTCTCTTTTTTCATTTTTCTTCTCTATTTTCCGATCAAAATAAACAAGAAAAAAAACTGATATTTATAATCAACCACTTAAATACTTAATTTTTGCAATCAAATTTTTGAAATGTTTTATTAATTATAAAATTAAATAAAAAATTTACCAATCATAAAAATTTAAAAGCTAATTAATCTTTTAAAAACTTATTCAGTTATACTAGATTTTATTAAAATGAAGAGTTAAGATATGTTTATCAATACTTTAATTATATCAGTATCAGTGTAGTATTAAAGCATTTATAAACAATCGAATAATCAAATAATTTAATTCAATCAAATTTGATAAGACAATAAATCCATTTGAAATAAATCTTGAATAAGTTGAAATTTTTACAGAAAAAAAAAGGAGAAAAAATGAAATAAGAAATACCCATCAAAAATAAGGGCATCAAGTCGAGTTTCACCTGTCTCATCCGGTGAACCACCAAAACCAACAGTTCCATCACATTGTAGTTGTTCACATTTCGTTAAACCTTCCACTAATGATTCCAACCTGTCGTGTGTCGTTATTAATGTCGAGAATGCTACAAATAAATAATTTCTTTCTCAAATGAATTTTAAGTTTTACTAATTATATCATACTAAAACTATGTTCTTTTAGTAACGAAAAGATCAATGTGTTAGCTATCTGATATGCTGCTATTTGAAATAATAGAAAGATATATATAATAATGTATTATCTGATCGGATGATGTTATCCTGAACAGGAATATAAATGCTATTTGTAACTATGCAATTTGATTTATCATACCTTTGCTTGTAGCAGCTTGAAAATCATCAGTTCCCCAGGTAGTCACTACCAACGGTATCTCGGATTGGCAATTCCGTATTAAAATATAGAAATATATTAATCCATTCAACCGTACCATAATACTTGCAATGTTTTACATTAAAAATTAAATTCATTAAAAAAATTGTTTGTTTTAGTAATTTTAATATCTTTGAATACAAATCTGCCCTATTTTGTCGTATATTTCAAATTCCATGGAAACCTTAATTATTGCAATAAATGAATTAATTATCTGGACTAGGAAATGCTCGAAAAGAAAGTTTAAATTTTTAATAAAATTCTGATGGCGCTGTTGTCATTATCATGGATAAAAAAATAATTCATTTCTAGAATGCTTCACAAATTAGAGTCAACTAAAATGCAACTTTTGTAAATAAGTTTTTTCATGAATAACTCATTTTTGTTAGTATCAAACAGAACTTGATGCAGTAATGAAATCCTGCAAATTGATCTTGAATTCATTTACAGGAATTTTTAAAAATCGCCAAATTTTGGAATAATTTCCATATTTGTACATAACTTAACAGAGTTCAGTTCTTTTTGAATCGATGAAACAGAGGATATTTTGATTACAAATAAATTTTATCAAATTTTTTGATAATTCTAAACTGCAGAAAATCAGTGGAAATAACAAATAAAAGGAATAACTTAACAATTAAAAAGTTTTTTTAAAAATTTTGACTCAAATGAAATTAAGCAGATTTTTTCCTTAAATTTGCGTGAAAAACTCGAAGCAAATTGTCGAACTTTAAATGCTTTCCTTTTTTAATTTTAAATTTCCAATAAAAAAACTTAAGGAATAGCATTAAATACAAAATTTCATTAATTATTTTTAGACAACAAAATAAGTATTAAAGCTATTGATAAGAAAAAAAAATAAAACAAAAGAATAATCCGGCTTCGGTCGGATTTATGTAAATTACATATATAATCTATTTCTGATTAATTTCATTTTTTTTTTTTAAATTGATCCCGTTTGCTTTGCAATATTTACTTTCCCAGAATTTAGTAGGATTTAAAAAATTTCGGAAGATTCTAAAATCATGCAATGCTGTCAAATACTAAATTAATTATGAATTAGGAAAAATTCAAACGTAAGAAATCCTAATTAATAATCATAGAGAATTTATCGAATATCATTTCAAATTTCAAATGATATCGCTTATTTTGCGAATTATACAAAAATTAAATTCCTCCGTTATTAACGCTTTTATCAATATAAACAATACGGGTGTTATAAATTTCAATTTTTATTTTCAAAAAATTATGTAATTTAAGAATTCGTTTTCGTAAATGATCAAAGTGATAAATTAAAAAAAGAAATTTTAAAGAATTCACGGCATTAGATTATACATAGTACATTAATGATTCGCAATAAGGACTGTTAATAACTATAATTATTAACTGCAGTTCAGAAATGGACTTGTTAATATAATTAAATGGAAATGATTTAATTAAGCATAAATTATTTGCAAAACAAATCAACTGTTAATTACGTCTGGGTAGTTTTAGTTTATTACTAAATTAATGATTAGTTAAATTAACTTATAACATTCACATAATATCCCCAAACTAATAAACTTAGATTGATTTAAGCAATCAATTAACAACTGCCTTCATAATAACATATAAATTTTAATTATAAAAAGCGAACGATTTTATTTCTTCAATAAAATCTGCGTGGATTATAGCTTGAAGTTGTTAATATGTAGTGGAACATTATTTTCCGACAATTCTAATATCATTAATTTCATGCAAGAAAAAAAATTTTTAATCAAAATTTAAATCAAAAAAATGAACCAAGTATATTTATCTCTATGCAGATCTAACCAAAATATATATATATATATATATATATATATATATATATATCGGCTTAATTCAGACACAGAGATTTGCTTTTTCATTTTTGCATATAATGAGATTATGACAGATAATTTTAAAAATTTTCCAAATTTAAAACTAAAGAAAGGAAAAGAATGCTAATAATTAATATAAAGCCGTTTAGATCTCTAAATATGAAAAGGAAACTCTGTGGAAGATAAAAAGGGCACTATATAAATATATTTTACTATCAGCAAAAAAAGCAATAATTTCACAAAATTCAAAATCGAAATTTGCATGAAATATATTCGAAATCTTACTATCTTTCCAAATTTTAAGGAGAAAAAAAAATTTCTAAATGGAATGAAATAAGAATATGTATATATATATATATATATATATATATGGCGATAAAAGAAAATTTTTAGAAAATGGTCAGCTCTAAATCTTGCAAAAATAAGTGTTTCGTTTTATGTCAATAATCATTAGATATATGTGAAGGAATTCAATTCCATTCGTAAAAATTCTAAATCTTTTCAAAAAATTTATTTGATTCGGCATTTGCAAGAAATTTCAAGGCGATCACGACGAAAAAACTTATTTCCCAGGACAAATAAGCAAATAGCAAGATTTTTTTTTCGATATAATGATAAACGCATAACTAAAAAAAAGAAATGGAATATAGTGGTGTAAACTATTTTACGAATTTTCGAGGAAATATTATTAAAGATTAAGTCTGAGAAAAACAAATCGAGAAAAATTAAGTCTAAGAAAAATAAGGATTAAAAACTAATAAGCAAATCATCAATATTGAATTAAATGTTCAAGCATAATTCGTCAAAATCTCGAAAAACGTACATTCCTTATTCATCTGAACAAAACAAAAACAAAGAAAAAACTTGAAATTATCCTAATGAAATACTACACACAATTCACATGAACGGGCGATGGGGTGGTGGCGGTACCGTTTGTTGGGTTTGTCCAGCTTGAGATGGTGTTTGTCCTGGTGTCATACCATATACCGGTGCAGCTGCTTGTTGTATTTGTGGATTATATCCCGGTTGCGCGTACATACCAATCATCGGTTGCTGAGTATATATGCCTATAATACTGGATAAGCTGCATCAACCAATATTTTATTGAAATCCAATTAAAATGAAAAAAATGAAGAGCAGAAAAGTGCAAATTAAAACAAGAAAATCCTTATGCCATATACTTCTAATGTACATTTAGCTAATCATACAATATAGGGATTATTCAGTTATAGATCCCATCAATTTCCATTTCGAGTTATTTCGTCATTTCGAGTAAAAAAAAAAAAACATCAGTTGAAGCACCTGGTTGTGGAGCATAAACACCCATTGGTGGCCATTGCTGAGATGGAATTGCAGGATACTGAGGTGGCTGTGGTATCGCATGAGCCCCTGCTACCGGTCTTACACCACCTTGATTATTCCATTGAATTGGTTTCCTGAAATATATTATTTATCATAGTCTTCATTTTAAACAAATCTATTATGAAACAATTAGTTAGATATAATCTTCTCTTAACACTTACATATCATAAATAACGAATACGAGTGGAGAATCATCTCCTAGTATTTAAATACCATAAATAACGAATACGAGTGGAGCTTCTTTAATAAATATATGCTAATTATACAGGGCAAATTATCCAAACAGATGAAATTGAAATAGAAGTTGTAAAGAGAAAGAAAAAAGATGCGTAAATGAAATGCATCAAAATCCTTACCCATGATTAGCTGTTCCTTTACCGCTTACTGAGAGATTATCAGCCAATGATGATAACGCACTATCTAAATCACCACTGGTGAATTTACCAGCTTGTGTAGTGGCAGCACATGCTACTGACGGCAATTGTTGTGCTCCATATGCATTCAAATTTGCTGTACCTGCAATAAAAATATTAACAAAGAAATCAGAAAATTTAAAATTTCTAATTATGGGAAAGAAAATATTAGGATAAATTAGAATACAAAATAAAGAATATGGAAACTCTAAAATGAAAAAAATTATGCATAAAATCCATGCATTTTAAAAATTGAATATTTATGATGAGCTAAAATGTATTTGCACCAAATGAAATAACATCTTTAAAATTCCTATCAAATAAAATAGAAAATTTTAATGTAATAAAATCGATGAAGACAAAAATTATTCTTTATCCCTTTCTTATTTATAAAGTTTTGATTTTTATAAGCTAAAAATCTATAGCATATGATCTCTATTATCACTATCACTAAATTTTTATGCTTGTCATCAGACCAGTATCATTTCTGTTGGTCATAAGTGAGGCAAAAATACAAATATTTGGTGCAAAAGCATTCTAAAGTTCATAAAACAAAGAACAACAACAACAATAACAACAACAACAACAACAGCTGCTGCAATAACCGCAACAACAACAACAATAACAAAAGTAGCAAAATTAGGATATCAACAACAGAAATGAAAATCACAACAACTAAGAATATCATTGTTCTTATTACTATAGTTTAACACAGAAATATCAAGTAATATGATTAGCAGCAATATGAAATGGGTAAGAGGCATTTTTATTAACTCTAAAACTCAACTTTTCATATCTATGACATCTAAAAGTAAGACTCGAAAGCTTAAAATCTTTTTAGTGGATTGTGTTATATATAGCAACTAATCATCACCCATGTTTTTTTTCTCTCACCACTTTATCCATTATTTCTTTGCTATTAAAAATATTTCATTAACTTTTAAGTTTTAGCCTAAATTCCATTATTAAACAATTGTCCAAAAATATTCTTTTTAGTTGTGCAAATAACATGCTTAACTGTAACAATAAGCAAATAATATGTTACCTCCAGATACATTTTGCATCCCTAAAAAGAATCATATTTTATAAATTAGAATGCAAATAAAATTAAAAAAAATTATATAAACTGTATTTCGAAAAAGTGTTCTTTCTCTATTGAATAATCAATACATTTAGCATTAAAGATGAATGATAGACTATAAAAATTGTGGATCTCATGAGAAAACAAAATGAAACGAATGAATAGAAGATAAACCAGTATAAGATTCTGTTGTCTGTTGATGCAAAAGGCGTGGAATAACCGGTGATGAAGTATAGCTACCATCCATACGAGCTAAAATACATTATTTTATTTCATAAAGAATATGACTTGATATTATACAAATCATCCGAATGTTTGATATTATAATTTTTCCGTTGTTCTGTACATTCAGATGTAAAAAAAGAAAACCCCGTTTTTTCAAAAAAAAAAATTCATACTACTTGTTTCATTTCTAAATGGAAATATATTCCTTGCCAGATGTTTATTTAACAATTATTTGGAAATCTACATTTAACTTATAGCACAGCAACAATTTTTGCAATCACAATTTGCAAGGAAATCGATTAAATATTATCGATGAGTACTACTAAATCAATCAATGTAAGAGGAAATTACTAGAAACATCAAATCGATTTTAAGCTAAATTCATTTAACTTTTAATAGCGAATATAATTCTATATCTTTTTCTCCTTTCTTGACAGTCTAAAAAATGACCACAAGATTGCAACTTAATAAATTACTTGATAATTGGAAATTTTTTAGTGAAGTAATCATTAAATGATTCGATTCATTTTAATCATTCTATTAAGTTATATTATCTTTACAATGCATTTAATTATTTACGAAAGATTATAAGCAAATTATAAATCATTTCATGATTGATTACATTTCCCGATGTCAAAAAATCATCAATTTGCTGTAATCATTGGTAATAAAGTTATGATTAAAACAAAATACAAAAAGACTAACAAAATGGAGTTTGTTCGTAAATTGTAAGGTTTTGATTCGGAATTACTGTTGCTGCTATTGATGGTGGTGGCGGTGGTGGTGGTGGTGGTGGAGGTGCTTGAGTAGTCATCCCAAAATGAACTGGTGATGTATTTGCTGAAAATAAAAATAAAAAATTTTCGAGATTAATCAAACGCTCTTCATGAACAAATGATTTAAAAGGAAATAAGAAGATAAAATAGTGAAGATTCAAAAATTAAAAAAAAGATTATAGATTATGAACAAACCAGATGATGCACCAGAAAGTGGCGGTTCGAACGTTGGTATATCCGGTTGTTGCGGTGTTATAACAGTAGCGCTAACACCAGCTGTATGCAGTGCTAAAAAAACATGCAATATTGTACTAGAAGGATATCACAAACAAATCAAACCTATCATCATTATTTATCAATGAAAAAAGAAAACTTGCGAGAAAGCCATAAAATAGATAAAAAAGAAATTGCATTTGCTAAAAAATAAGAAAATAAACAAAATCGTTTAAACTAATATTGAATTCTGAAGAAATTCTACCTTGGGCATTTTGCTGCATAGCACCAAATGGATTTCGAAGAGCTGAACTGACCATTTCGCTTGGTTGCTGTGACACTTTACTGCTAAGACTGGCATGTGTAGCTCCAACTGTTTCATCACTTCCACTGCTTGCATCATTTTTACTCCAGGAAGCAGCAGGAGCTGAATCATTCTCCAAATCGGATCGAGGAATTGCAGCCCATTGCTGTGGCAAAACTGCATCTTGTGAATCCTTTCCCGACCATTGCTTATCACTTTCTTCACTCGCTATTGGCCATTGTGGAGGTACTAATGGCGCAGATGAATTCGTAATATCACTAGCCAGAAATGGATTGAATCCAACTGCAGTAGTTGATAGTCGTTTCACAAACGAAGTTTGGAGTAAAAATTAGATATTTAGTGCACAACATGAAATAAGTAAGAAATTTTTTGAAAAGATCCAAAATTGTCTTAAACCATGCAAATAATGAACAAAAATAAAACAGCAACAGCAACAACAACAACAACAATAACATGGGACAGGAATCATTTGAGTATAAAATTCCCTTAAATGTCAAAAAATATAACAAGTGATGAATATTATACAAGAAATAACAAAGGTAATATACATATCGTAAAACAATATACAACTAAACGTTCGAAGAATCACTCTTCAACGCAGTTAAAAAAAATACATAACCACAAGGTGTTTATTAATAATTTAAAAAAATTTGATACTCAATTCTGAATGTTCAAAAGTTTGATTGTATATTGCACTATGTACATATAAACATATCAAGAAAAAACAACAACAATAAAAAATAACATAAAAATCCATATAAATATGTTATATTATGTATATATGTCAAACGTATTGATTTTTTTTTATCTAGACAATAGAAACTAAAGTATGTTTTTTCTGAAAAATAAACAAACCATTAGTTTCAGTAGTTATAGGAGTCACTGCTGCGACATTAAAAGCGGTCGTAAAATCGGCACCAAATGCGTTTGTTCTACCTATGTTTGGATATGCCGCCGCAAAACCTGAATTAATAATTATTATGCTACGTTTAGAATGAATCAGAAAATTTCTTAGGAAGCAAAACTTTTCTAAATGTCATATCCCGATTTTCTGAATTCAATACGAGTTCCATCATAGGGAAGAAAATTTTTGAAAAAAATTCCAAAAGCATTCTCCCCGGAATATAAACCTGGAGCAGGAGGAGCGGCCGACATAACTGTAGCTGGCTGTTGCTGGAAAACATTTTGAGCGAATGGATTTGTTGGATCCAAAGCCATTGGCTGCGTAGTGATATTAACTGTAGCAGCAGTTCCATATCCTGAAGGAGCTGCAATTCCACCAACTCCTGGCATAGGATCAAATAGACTTAGAAGATCATCACTTGGTTTCGTAGATCGACCTGCAATGCCTGCTGGTGATTGAGCTGCAGCAAACGGATTGAATGACTGTCCTCCTGCATCAATTCCAGATAAACCTGCTGCTGCCTGCCTTTTTCGCTGCTCCTAAAAAGAAAAACCTTGTTTATTAGAATCTAAACGATGTAATGATGCCAAATTCAAAATTTTTCCATAATTTAAACCGAAGCAGAAAGAAGATTTAATAACATGAAAGAAGGCCTAACTCTTATAAAGAGAAAAAGTCATGACTGGGAGTGTCTCCGGAATATCGACCATCTCAGTAATAATTATTTCGCTTATTACTTTAATATTTATTGCTAATCTCAATAATTCAATTTAGAGAATTCGAGTATATTTATTATGACTATAAAGTTCCATTGAATTTTCCATAATCTATTAAGATCTGATTATATTGTAATTTTTAAGCAAAAAATTTGCGTACAAACTTTAAAACTGATTAAGGGAAATTTTTTTTTCAAGAACAATAGATAAATAAATTAAATAATAAATAAAACCCATAATGAATAAAACCTTACGATGTACAGACAGATAAAGATAAGGGTAGTCAGAATCAAACAATCGAGAAGTTTCAAAACAATATACAAAAAAGAATCCTGGATTCCCACTAGGAAAAAAAAACGAAAAATTCTCATGATATTACAATTCCCCTAATTCTGCATCGATTTACTAATTAAAATCAGAAATACAAGTGCAATAGTCTAGTAAATAAAAAAAAAGGTATACACAAATAATCTTAGTCGGCTTGAAGGAGTTCCAAACAAACCTCGAATAACCGTAATCGTTCCTTTTCTTCCTCTAAATATTTCTGTTTTGCCGAATCATCGATAACTCCTGCTTGTGCAGACGAAAATAATGGTGCTGATTGAGCCATTGCTGCAGTAAACTGTTCCTAGAAAACGAGAAGGGAAATATTATAAAATTTGTAGATAGAATGAATGCTCATCATCTTAGATTGATGGAAATTACAAATAGACAAATTTTTCGAATAAATCAGATTTTTCGTTTATAGTATTTAAATAAGTAGAAAAGCTATGAGATAATGAAAAACCAAAGAAAAAAGATATATTCACATGATGAGCTGTAGGAGGTGCTCTGCCACCTTCTAGATAAACCAGATGTGCTTCCAATGCTTCCAGTAATGAAGCTGGTGCTCGTGTTAAATCCGGTATTTCGGTACGATCAATACCCACGGATTCCGCTACTTTCAGAAAACTTGCCACTTTATCTAATCTTAGCTGAAAAGTAATAACTGCGTTTTTTTCCAGGAAAACTTCCCAAATTATAATTATTTCGTTTCTTTAAAAAAAAACTAACTGCTGAAGAAATGGTAAATGTGTAAACAATTTTAGTAAGAGCAATAATAATGTATTTCGTTTCTTTATGGTAACCGCTTTAGCTAAACAGAAAGCTTTGATCGAAATAGTTAAATTTATCAATTAATACAAATATTTTTTCACTTTTCGCATTACGTATTAATTCATATGCGGCAAATGAGTGCTTATCTGAGTTTACTCAACAAGTTCTTCTATGATAAAGAATATACTGGCTGATGGCTGAGAGACTTATTAAATCGCTGAGATTAACTTATTAAAAATCTAACATACCATTTTAACTAATCTTATTCCTTTGGCAAATTTTCAACAAACTAAGATAATTAGGTCGTAAATACCTAAAATTTTTTTCGACTTTTTCGACTCCAGAATACATATTCACAAGAATATGTTAGCCATTGCGCAGTTACTGTTAATTTTATATTACATAAAAATATAATTTAAAAAAATTAGAAATAAAAGTTTAATGAGAAGTCAACAATTTCTTACCAAATTCTTCAATGATTATAATCACCAATAAAATACGTAAAATAAAAATAAAATACAGTAGTAAACAGATCTACAAAAATTAATATCTGAATATAAATTAAATAGTTCTCTATTTCTTTTCAATTCAGACAGTGGAACAGTTTTCAGATTTTTTCGAATTTTTAAGAATATTATCTTTAAAAAAAAGAAATTTCTTTAATAATACATAAAAAATATTACCAGAAATGATTTATAGGCATCCAGTGCTTCACGACATTGCTTCTTATTCATATCAAAATATTTTTCAAGTAAATTAATGATACCATCGTTATAACACGCAAATAAGCGAATGAGATCACGAAAGAGAAGAATGAAAGAGCAGTTAATGACACCATTATTTAATTCCGCTGAGGTTACCTGAAATTAAAAAATTTTTACTAAGTCGAACATTCCATCAAATTTTATACAATTTAAACTGTTAATTCAGTATTAAAAAAAACAGTTAACATTATAAAAAACTGTTTAATTATAAACATTTATAATACCTCAAACTTTTTCCTTTACTTTCCTTATATTTACTTTTTTCAATTTATTATTGACAGCCCGAAATATGTAAACAAATAAAGCAAATAAATAAATGAACATCTGATCAGTATGAGCAAATGAATAAGCAAAGATCTCATTAGATGAACAAGTGAAAATATGAATAAATAAGTAAATCAAATAATTAAGTAATCATCATACTATATTTTATTCTCCTTAGTCTATTATACTGATCATATCTGCTTTTATACAACTGTTTACACTCTGGATTTAACTGCAACTTTGTTTACTTTATTTATTTCCACTTTTTTCCCAATTCACACATTACACTCATGACAACAACGATTAACAGCTTATTACCATTTAATAAAAATAGCAATACATTTGCCCCACAATGTATGTTCTGATACATTGTTTTTCTTTCTTTTTTTTGTACAACGATTTCTATTACAGACTACATTCTGTGGAGTATTCAATAGTAAGAAATGTTTCAGAAATACGAAAACTAATAAATCAATTGCAAATATTAGATATATTCGGTCAAACGTTACTTATTCACACAACCTGATAACTTATGAGCCATTTACTTTCATAATACTAAAACACTTATTAAAAACACGCTGGAATAAAATTAAAAATTCAACAAGGATTAAAAAAAAAAAAGCTCTCAATTACATATTAAAATGCAATTAATTAATCTCTCAATCTTCTTTTATAAAAGATTTTATCAGTACTTTAAGGCATTCCATGAGAAATTTCGGTTTAGAATAACTTTTATCCCGAAAAACACATTAATTATTGCCAAAAGCAAACCAAAATAAAGACTTTTAAAAAAGAAAAAGCTTACTTGGAATTCGAGAAGCGCATCGATCTGGTTTTGCAAAATCGGCAACGTTTTCAATAACTGAAGCATCAAGAATGATATTGATTCATGAAAACAATAGTAAAATACAAATATTAAATAAACATTTCTGAGAGCTCTAAAATTCAAGAATTCTCATCCGACTGCTATCATTCAAATTCTGCTCAATCGACTGAGTATAAAGATTATTATTACTTTATCTGCATTCATTGTTCGTAAAAGACCATCTTCACGACCACGTTTCACTTTGCAGAAATCGAAAGCGCATAACCGATATGTGTAAATTTTTTCACTGATATACTTCCCGTAACGTCGAACGTGTTGCGACATATCATAACCTATAATGAGATCATATTATTTATTTAGACAAAGAAAATGCAGAATTTAAATACAACAGTGCAAGGAGTTAATTTTTGCTCAGAAGCTATCGGCTAGAGCATATATCGAATTATCTGCATCCAAGAATTCGGATTTTTAAGGAATAACATTTAAAGCTCAAAATTATATTCTATTTCTGTTTTCTTTTTCTAAACAATTAAATTATTTCTCATTAAAAGAAATTTCTAAGCCAAGGACTTTCGAAGACAAAACTAATCTATAGATTTACTTACAATTCAGAACTCTGAAAATTCTTGCCGCAAAGAACATTGTTCATTTGAAAACTCACAACTTCCGGCCTCAATCCCTGCTGTCCCTAATAATCCGTAATATGGATGAGATAATTCAATATTATTTTGCTAATTGAAAGCATGAACAGTTAAAAATGCATCGTGAACTACTTCACCTATATTTTTTTCTATGAATTAATCACATCGTCAATCATCATAACTACAATAACAATTTCCTAATTATTAAAAGTAAAAAGCGTTCACAAAATGAATTAATTTGTAGCAATTCCATACTTATAATTTAAGTTGTCATATCATCTCATTTAACTCATGTCTTGATTAGGATATTGATAACGAAACTTTTACTTTTCCAATAAATGATATAAAATTAATTAAAAAATTGCACGCAAGACAAAAAGTGATGCGAAGCGAGAGAGTGAGATAAAAACAAGAAATAATGAAATATTGACAAATATTGAAAAGCTTTATACAAGAAAGATTTCTTTAAAAAAAAGTTGTACGATCGAAAAATTCAAAAATATGGATGCTCGAAATATATTTGCCGTGCATGATTAGACGTAGTATCAGATCAAACAAGAAAAAAAACGATAAATTTATGGATGATTCATTTACCAACAAGAACTGAATCCAGGGATGCCCAATGTTTCGTTGATGAACGCGTATAATCCATGGGTGAATGACCTGACGTATTCTTTAACTTTAAATTCAATATATGAAACCTTCTATTTCATTAGGAAGATAGATAAAAGCACAAGAAAAAGAAATATCAAAAAAAATAAAACAATAGTTATAACCAGTTGCCAATAGAAGATACAACAGAAAAAGAAAAACTGTTTGAAAAAAAGCATATTCATGTTGACAGCTTAAGAAATTCAAACTGATTTCATATGAGAGAAAAAAAATCAAAGTTAAAAATTAAAAAGTTTTAATTAAAATATCAAATAAAATTTCGATACATTAGCAAAAAGAAATCACTTTTCTCGACTGTTGGAAACAAGATCACATGTGAAACAAGACAGATCGGTTTTTTCATGCTCTACATCAGTATATAACATTTCATTTCATCTATTTTTGTTAAGCAGAATCTCAGCGACAATATACTCAGTTAAAACCTACCCTGAGCGGAATTTTTGTCCAAAAAACTGCCCAGATTGAATGTCGTATTACAAGATGCAAGATATTGTGAAAATCGCTAAAAAGGAATAAAAATAATTTGGCACATTACTTATATTTTATATGAATTGGAAATTATCTTGGATTTTCAGCGCGATTTCAAAGCAAGTATCAAGTATGAATAGTATTACACTTCATGTAAGACTTAAAATTAAGGTATTACAACATACATTTTGAAAACAAAGCTAGAATTTATGTACTGAAGAAAAAAATTATCACTATAAGCACTCAAAAAATTATAATATTTCGCTATGTTCTAAAATTATTCTCATTTACCTCCCTTACTTTAAATAGGAATTAAATAAATCCTTAAAGAAGCAACTTAATGTTTCTTAAAAATGTGTGAAATATTCACTCAGTCAATTCGATTTGATTAAGATTGCAAAAGAAATTACTTCATTTCCATAACACATGATATTATGAATAGTGATAAGCGCTTTATAAACAACTGTCCAATTGGGATTTTGGGTCCGCTCAATTAACAAATTTGCCATCGATGGGATAGAAACATTCGGTTCTTGTGTACAGTGCAATAAATCTATAAAGATAATAGATAATTCATTTCCCAAAATAAAGAAATAAAAAGTTTAAATGAAGTTTTCTAAAAAAATATGTGAAACTCCAAAATCAATAATTATAAACTCCTTCACATTTCAAATAACTGGATATAAGATACAATCAAATCTCGGTATCGCAAAAAGTCAGGTGAAAATATTTGAAATCACTTTGCTCAAGAACTCAAATACTCGGAATTTGGAGAAGAATTTTTTTTTCTAAAAATTTTTTTAGATATTAAATGGATAGAAGATATTTCACAAAGTTAACTGACTTTATCTAATACATTTTAAAAACTGCTTATTTTTTTCTAAAATCTTAAAACATATATCTTACAGTTAAAACTAATCAAAATTTTACTTTTTAAGGAATTCTAATTCTTTTTTTAAACTAATTATGTCCATCATGAACTTACAATCTAAATGCTTCCTTTTTGGTGCCATTAATTCCTCAGTCGTAGCTTTACAAATTGTTTTACCCAATTGACTACCAGCTAAGGAATGCTTTGCAGCCGTAAGACGATCGGTGATCGTTTGTCCACCCGTTGTAAATGGCATCGGTTGATGTAATGCTTTTTCAATCGTCTGCATCTTTTTTATTGTTTTCTTGTTATTATGATAGACAGAAAAACAATGAAGGAAAAATGTTCAGGTTTTGTAAT
The DNA here is from genome assembly GCA_008729115.1 of Dirofilaria repens. Lineage (NCBI taxonomy): Eukaryota > Metazoa > Nematoda > Chromadorea > Rhabditida > Onchocercidae > Dirofilaria > Dirofilaria repens. Next base: position 93,351 of record SNRZ01000094.1, read on the forward strand.
GATCTGAAAATAAGTAAAGACAAAAGTATATAAAAGCATATTTTCATAAACATTGATAAATATTAATAGAATCAAAGGTGGTGCATGGAAATAATTTTAAAATATTTTATTTAAATACCACAAAAGTTAAAATATGAAGTGTTAAAAATAAAGATAACACGACATACATGATATTAAAACCTTGTAAAGTAACCAAATTTTTAACAATTGAAAAAACATAGCAGATCTTAACAAGATAATAAAAAAGCTTAACAAACGTAACTTTAAAAGAGACTTGATAAAAAAAAAAACAAGAAAATTTTAAGATTAAACATTAAAAATGCTAAATGGAATATAAGAATAAAATAAATATTATGAAAATAAATAATGTGGATATTATGCTTTGGATAATGCTAATTTTTTATTCGTCTATTTACTATAACTTAGACTAAATTATAGAGTAACTGCTTGTTAATCATAATTCCTGAAAACTTGAATGAAACTTAAGTTCCTTAAAATAGAAAGAAGAGAATATTGCCAGAAGCAAGATGGATATCAGAAATCTAGAAGCATGTTTATTGAATTAAGTAAAAATGACACCAGGAAATGAATGCTCCGCAAATATGTTGAATACAAATCAAATTTATAACAAATGTCTGTTGTTTTATTTCCTGTAACTGAAAAAAGAATATCTCGGAGTTAAGAGTAAAGCAATCAAAAGGGCTATAAAATTGCATTCCGGAAATTCTGAACTAACAATCTTTTCTCTCTGAAAATTCAAAGTTGTACATTAATTCCACAGAAATAGCTCTATATAAAGTTACTACCTTATATAAATGAAATTATTAAATTGAATTCAGAAATAATATAAAAATAATAAAAAGTAATGAGGAAAACAAATCTGAACAAAACGAGGAAAGTATTAGAATGAAATGGATGAATTACATTTACGATAAATTAGAAATCATTGGCCAAAACCAGAGATAAAAACCTTCATCGAATTCATCCGCTACCCAAAGACTATTACATCAGGTTATAAAATTTAGCGCAACTCGGGCATGAACCAACCATAAACTTTTCAGTACTCTTTTTGATTTCTGATTTTTGTTACTAAATATATTTCTTCCGTGTAAGTTTTAAAATTAATTAGTTAGTCAGATTGAATTGAAAACTAAGATTGCTTTAAATAATTATATAATTTTAATTAACTCTCAATTTCTTTAAGACTTCGAAATTTTAGAATAAATTTTACATGATTATTTGAAAATGAACTCAAAAAATTGGAAATGAAAATGAGACGGGAATGAACGAACTGAAAACGATTTTAATAGCTGCCTGATGTAAACTTTATTGTGAACTCAGCTTACCATTGCATTCTCTTATCATTGCTACAGATCTCTGTTGTCTCTTCAATTACTCAAATAATCTCTATAGATATGTCATTTCAGTAACTCTCTCAAACTCTCGCTCTCTCCAAATCATTCATTCTATCATCTCTTTACTCTCAATCATTAGTTAAGCAATCAATTTTTGCAATCTTTTCTGGAAATGTCCATGTGCCATTGCCTATTCAAATATCCCGACAGAATAACAAATTAAATGAATGCAAAGTTTTATTCCATTATCGATAGCTAAGCACTTTGATAAACAAAACACGTCATCCTAGGAGTCATCTATTATCTAGAAATGTCAAAATTTCACATACTCTTTTAATTAGATAATAAATAATACAACCAAAGGTCATCTATTTCCAGAAACTCTGAACAAACTGAAAGATATGGGTCAGCTGGAAAAATATTGGAATACTCCTCAGCTTCCAGTTAAATTATCAGATGAATTATAGATGAATGGTTTATAGGATGAAAATTTGCTTCATCTATAATAATGAGCATTTCGAGAATAGAAATGATCAATTTACTGATAATCAAATAAAAATATAGCTTATAAAATAACGGTAAAATATAGTGAACTTATGTATTTTATAATTTGGTGGAAATTTTTAAAATCGAATAACTTTTTAAATTCCATAACTTATCATCAATCATGGAAAGAGATTTGTTTTCGAAAAATGAGCAAAAACAGATGAAAATGAATAATTCTTTATTTATTCTCGTAATTTCTGGCCTTAGCTTTTAGTTCATTTTTATTGCATGAAGAAAAACAAATGAGAAGCTTGGCATTAATCCATAAATAATCATATTGAATGTAATGGAAAAGAGCTGAGAGTTAGGGCCTAGTAAGGCCGGACTAAAATGAGTTATTTAGCAATCGCAAATTTTAAGGTCTTTATAATAAATATTTCGATCGAGAAAGAAATATAGAAAAACAGAAAGAAATAAGGAAAGCGAGGAGTAGGGAGAGAGAGATGAGGAGTGAGAGGAAGATAGGGAAAGAAACAAGACAAAAATGAATGGAAACCTGTCGACGTCATTCAGACAACAGTCTTTTTTAAATGTACTAATTGGAAATCGATGGAATAGCTGTGAGATTATGATGGCTTTTTCCAGGTATAAGAATTTGAAGAGGTGAAGTGTTAAATGAGATAAGCTCTTGCGAGAGATAAGGCAGAATGTGGAGAAAAAAGGGAGAGAAATGGAAGAGAAAAAGACTGACACTTAATTACCTGAAATTATATAATTAATAAGTAATAAAAATAGGTGCAAATTATTAACTAATTAATTCGTCAAATTGATTTAATTGAATTATTAAAAATAAAAAAAGAAAAGAAAAGAAGCAATTAAAAATTGAAATTAATATTTTTTGATAAAAAAAGGTTTATAAAATGGTTAGTCATTCATTGATTCGATTTTGATTATTTCGTTAAATTATATAATCTTTAAAATGTATTTAATTAATTTATAAGAGCAAATTATAAACTACTTTATTGATTGATTGCTTAAAAAATATTTGGTTATTTGATCGATCGATGATTAAATGAGTGATTTTTTATGAAGCACAGAACGAAGTAAAACGATTAAGAAATCAGGAGATAATTATTCAGAAATAAACATGACCTCGAACTATTGTTTATCAATGAGAATAATAGATTTGAGAATTTAAAATCTTCGAAAAAAATCGAAGCAAAATTTAAGAAAAATAATAAGTTTAAAATATCAATCAATTAAATGAAATAAAAGGCAATTAGTGGAATTTTTCCTTTTCAAACAATGGTATGATATGATAAGAAATGTAAAAGATTGACTGATTTTGCTTTTATCCGATGGAACATAATATTTTAACGACACCCATTATATTTTATTTAAAATTATTTAAAAATTCGTAGTACGCATCCAATTATATTATTATAAAAGTGGAAAAGAAAAATTTTATTTCATTCCTGCAAGAAATATCAAAATTTTAATAATAGTTATTCTATATCATATCAATCATGCTTTAATCATATCAGATTAAGATATACATAATATATATTCTACTATAACTTTTTAAACAATAATTTGAATTAGTATATGTATCAGCTCAATTAAATTAAGTTGTAATTAGTTAAATATTTTTAAAAAGAAAATTTTAATAATGATACAGTTAGATCCAAATCAATTCTTATAAAAATATTAATGTGCAAAATATATTTATTGCGTATTACTTCAATTTATTTTAATTAATTGTTCTTCCTTTTTTGCATTTCAGTTTTTCTTACATTTTTATGTTTTTTGCTTAATTTTTATAAAATTACTATTTGTTAATTACTATAATTACATATATTTATACAATAGTATGAATCAGGATAATGAATCAGGATGAGTCGGATCGTATCAAATCATTAAAATTAAAAGATTATCCATAAGTATCATATACGTTTAAATTCATCGACTCATTTTCCGGAAAATTTTTTTGCACAAAAAAAGTGATGAAAATTAAAGATGCGTACCTCGTTTTGCATATTAGAAGAATAAAGTAATTCGAAGGTAAAACAAAAAATTAGGAAAATTGATCGATGTAGAACAAAAGATAGTCTTGATCGATATATGACAATGATAAATCTTGAGACTTGTTAGTATGAAATCTTTTAGTTTACCATTTAGATGCAATATTTTATTGATTTCAATTTGAGAAAGCTAAGCGAGAAAGAAAACATTGGCCATGAATGTTAGTATTGGCCATGGATGGATGGTGATGGATAACATTAATATTTAGTAGTGCATGCAGCGCATGCAGCGTATGATGCGGCAATAGCAATCTGATGCTTTTGAAATTGACGCGAAAGTGGCAAAGAATAGCATCGTCACCTGGCTTCACGATTTTCGACAAATCGATAATAAACAAGAAGAGAGAAATGATGATGGTTGAACTGCAGAAGCTGAAGATGTTGTTTACCCAAGTAAAGTATAAGATGAAATTATAAAGCAATTTAAATTATATAAACTTAAAGTGCAAAAAAAAATATAAATTTAAATGATTTTGTAATTTCATTTTAATTTGAAATTTGAGAAAATTTGGGTTCATTAGTACGAGCCGATAATGCGCACATATAATTTTGGATAATATGTGTATAAATAAATTCTAATATAAAATTTCAGTTTTAAATTATACCAAATGGATTTTATATTATAAATTTTACATTTATTTAATGCGAAATTATAAAAATTTCTTATCAACTTCGAAGTTTTTCTTTTTTCGATTAGAAATTTGCATGTGCTTTTAGAATAATTTATAATTTTTCGTCGAGAAGATATCAAAATGATGCAAACATCATATTTACGATCTTTGCGTAGCAATTTTATTATCATTTAGTTTCTAGAAAAGTAAACAATCGGAAGAATGAAATATTACGATGAGTAAACATATGAGACAGTCATTATGGCATGCTGAAATGGATTATACCAATTTTGTAAAATGATATTGCATATTGCAAATTTCTTTCTCATATTTCATATTCTTTTTTTTGAGAAAAAATAATCTAAATGATCTAAAAAGTTTTTTTCGAAACCGGAAAAAAGAAACGTGGAATTTTAAAATCAGGTGAATTTACAGTATACAAATTATTCAATTTTACTAAGCATTAAAATTAGCGATGACAAATGAAATATAAGCAACAACTATTCCAGAACTTATATATCCTGAATTCAATATGCCAATATGTCGAGATAAGTTCATTGCTCCAGATATTTTTTCATGCCTTGGATTCAATAAATTATATGAAATAAAACTATCCCACGGCCTTCTTTTATTACATCATTTGAGTAAAAATGAGTATGGTAATTCTAAATGGAAATTAAAATCAATGAAAAATCAATAAATGCAGAGTTGAAAAAAAGGAAGATTGAACTGGCAATAAAAATAATATATATTTTTAATAATTTTGTATCTCTCATACAATCAAAGTTCGAAAATTTGTTGTTCAATGTTTTGTATCTTATCATAAAATTTGATTTGTATGTCATTTCAGGTCTTTTTTTATCGTCCGAATTCACACGTCATTCGAGACTTATTTAATACTAAATATAGTTCAGTGATATTTTGCATAATGCATATCTTATCAAAAGTTTCACCTTATTATATTCAGTTTTCATGGCATTAATTAAGGAATGTTTTACATAGAAGTAATTCAGAGCAATCAAAAAGCGCTATGATCATTTAAGATCACGTACATGATGATAATAACGTGTAATCCTTTTTCTTGATATGTTTTTTTAATGCATAAAATAAATACAAAATATTTTGAACAATATAAAAACAATACGAATAATATTACCTTAAGTCTATAATTAATTCCTATTAAACTTAACGTAATGAACTTTTGAAGTTTACTATTTCAAAAAAAAAAAATGATGAAAAAGAAAGAGAGAAAGAAAGAAAAAGTATTTCCAATAAATGAAAAGTGAATAGTCGACAAATAGCGATGAATTTAGTTTTATTCTTTAAAATACTAATAATATATTTAATAGGGAATAAAATAAATATTCATTAATAACAAACCTAATTCTTTTTTTCCAATGAAATGTATGTACATATTGATGGATGGTGATGATAATAAAAATGATGATAATGATTTCCATTCAATATACATATATATATATATATATATATATATATGATAATGAAATGATAGATATTTTGGAAAATAGAAAAAATTTTAACAATTATCATAAATGAATATTTTATAAACAGTGAGAGAGAGGCACATTGATGGATGGTGATAATAATAAAAATGATGATAATGATTTCCATTCAATTCATTATAATAATGAATTGAGAATTTTGATGATATATAATCATTTTAAATTATAACTTTAATGGATCGAATTTAATCAAATAAGATTATGATAGTAGTTATGCTATATAGTTATGAATGATTTTTATCATAATGATAAATGATTATTTCAATGTACTTCTAAACTATTTGAGTTTTTTACGATATATATAATAATAAGCTATTATCAACGACATTTTTATTCAAATTGGCTTAATAAAAGTTAAAGACATTAAGCTTAAAGAGAAATTTAGGAAAAAAAAAACCTATATTTAAATTCATTCTAATCGTTTATTGTTGCTTAATTATCGGAAATGGGAAAAATGTGTATAATATTTCAATGGTGCATTCATATTTCGAAAAAGAAATTGGCCAAGTGGAATGGAAAGAAAGAGGACAGAAAAAGGAATTGGCCAAATGGGATGACAAAAAAGAGGAAGATGAGGATTTGATGTGATGAAGTGAAATGGGAGAAAGCAATGAGAATAACGGAATTGGACATTTTACTTAGTTTTATAAACCACAGAGGAATTATTCAATCTGTTGGCAGACTTTATTTCCTATCTCTTAGCCAAGCCTATGTTAGGAAAAAAAAGCCTTATTTGTATGCCAAGAATAATTTTCTTTTCTTCTTTCACAAATTCATATGCAAAAAATTTATTTTCCCTATCTCTTAGCAAGACTATGCCTCAATTTTTCACTATCAAGACTATCAATCAATATAACTTCATAAGAACAACTAACTTATTACGATTTCATCTCCATTTTTATCTATAATTATATTACTGTTATTTAATTTTATTTTAGCCTCAATAGAAGCTCTAATATTTGAGGATCCAACAGCCCAGCTATTATTTAGCCTATTTGAAAACTAAGCCTCGTTAATTGAGTACCAGGTTTACGTTAACTGAATATTAGGTTCTCTGACGGATTGAGCAACTATAACACCGACTGCTTTACTTGTTTTCAGTCAAATGCTGAAATCAAAAAAAAAAAAACTTTTCAAGATAACATAGTACAGATAATATTTAACTTTAACATATCATATGCTAATTTCAGTATTTGCAGTACTGCTAAATGCCAAATTTAATGCAATCTACTATCAATTTTGACATACAATGCTGATTTCGAGAATACATTTTTGGGAAAACTTTTTTTGTGAAATTTATTTAAATTCTTAATTTTCGCACTTTTTTATTAGTCAAATTTTGATCATAAACGAACAAAGATTAAAAATCCATTTCAAATATAATTCTAAAAAAACGAAAAAACTAATCACTAATAAAATGGCAAGAAAATAATATTTTCAAAAGTATTAGTTTTATAACATACATATATATCATATCATAATTTCAAAACGTGTAATTTCATATATCAATTTCAATACCACGTATTTCACGTAATTTTCAGTTTAAACTTATAATACATTTCTAGGAACCGAATATATTTCTTTCAGGAGAACTAGGTAAAAATAACAAATATTGAACTGTTATTAAACAAAATTATGAAATGCAAAATTTACGCCAATCAAGCAATTTGATATGATAACACAGTAAGGGAGATTGATTCGCCTATCTTGATAAATTCTTGAAAATTAATGACAGAAAAAATTTAAAGCTGTTAACGAAGTAATTGTTACTTGATTCATTTATAAGTTCCATTATACCTTACTTAATTTATATATATTTAAATTTTAATTGGAATTAATTAGTTTGTTAAAAGAATTAATTAGTTGTGAATTATCATATTAAGTATGAAATTTAAATGTGACATAAGATACGGAGGAGGAAAGAATGAAGAGATGAAAGCAAAGGTTGACAGAAAATTTCTTAATTTTTTGAAAGCGTAGAATGTTGAAAGAAGAAATGAAATAAAGGAATGAAATGAAATGGAACGAAATCGGATGAGATAGAATGAAATTTGATGGAATGAATGAATGATTAATCTCAGATTATACAGTAATCATAACATTCTATAATTCTTCTTATTTCGAGGAAATTAATCATATATTTTGATTATCGATTCTAACTTTAACATTTTATTTTAAAGCCTTCTTTTTTCAGATACATTTAAATAGTAGCGATAAGTTTCTGAAATTTCTCAGTCATTCCTTTCATATCATTTAAGAATTAGAAGATTAGTGATATATTTTAATCATCGATCCTAGTAATATTTCATTCTTTTTTTTGGAGGCTTATGCTTTCGTGCTAAGAAATTCAATTGGCCATATTTGTATTTTTAATTTGTTGACATTGCTTTATAATTACATATAAATTTATTACTAGAAAATAAATCAATAAGAAATGATAAGTTGTTTACTGATAATCGATAAGTAAAAAGCAAGAAAAGCAAAAACTGATAAAAAAATTGTTATTTGACAGCAATGTATGCTTATCAAATAATAGCTTTCATTTGATAAATAGGAAGTTATGGTTACTAGTTGGTTAGCTATTGCTATATGATAAGAGTATCATTAGATAAACAAATCACTATAATTTGCTTAACAACAAATGTTTAACAACTAATGAATATCATCTGTTCAGTAATTAAAGCTTGAATAGTAACGTTATTAAATATCAACTGATGACTAATTACAAATAAATAGCATACTTGAAATTCGCAAAATTGAATTTTATTATAGTGATAAGTATGCTTATAAGAGGAAGTAAAAGACAACGTAGTAAATATCGATCAAATTATCAGCAAAAAAATGCAGAAGAAATTCGACAGAATTTTTTCAACAGTGCTGATCTTAAAGAAAAAAATTTATAAAACACTATCTTATAAAATTTAAAGAAATATTTGCTTAGCTTATTTTTCCATAGCCAATAATCTAATGATAAGAAGTTAATTATAGAAATGAACAGATAATGAATGACAATGATGATGATGATGATAACTGATCATTAGGAAGTGAGGTGAAATCTTAGCGAAAAGTAGGATTTAATGATCCATTTCGTTTTATTTTTCTAGCAAATTGTTACCAAAATTGAATATAACAATAAAATTTGGATATGAGAAAGTGGCGAAGGTGAAATTGTCTCGAATGACTCATTGAAAAATTTCCGTTAACTAAACAACAATGACATAACAAGCCTTTACTTCATTCGTCTCCCTTCCTTCCTCTCTCTTTCCTTCTCTCTTTCTCTCTCTTCCTCTTTACCTCTTTATGTCAGATTTTAAAGTGAGAATTTCTCGATTGACTCTCAGGATTCATAATTTCAGAAGAAGCATAAATTATATTTTCAAAATTATATAATAATAAATTAATTAAGCAGTAAAATAAGCATTTCGAAGGTCAAATGCCATTTCATATTTATTTCTTCTCATTGCTTAATAATAAACAAAAAAAAAAATTTACAAAATTAATCAAATTTGTAAAATATCATTCAATTTTTTCCCATACATATTTAAAAGATAAATTGAGGAAGGAAAGAAAGATTCTTAAAGAAAAAAAGCGAATGGAAAATGGGATTTATTATTGATTTATTATTAATGTGAGAGTTTAAAAAGTATCAAGATAACAAATACATATATGCATCTATATATGTATTTCAATAATTCATTTCCGATATATCAATGATCAAGATAACAAATATATATGCATCTATATATGTATTTCGATAATTCATTTCCGGTATATAAATGAATTATTATTAATGTAAGAGTTTAAAAAGTATCAAGATAACAAGTATATATATATACATCTATATATGTATTTCAATAATTCATTTCCGATATGTGAATGATGGAGCTAATTATTAAACAAAAAAGATATGCGTAAGTATACAACGATAAATCGTACAGATAATTCTATCATCCATATATGAATGCGTCATATTCGGAGACAAAACTGAAATTCGTGAGAGAGAGTGGGAGAAACAAAAAGAGAATAGACGATTGTTGTTAATGTTGTTGTTGTTGTTGATGATAACGATGATGATGATAATGATGTGATGGTTAGGTGTGACAATCTATGACGATGACGATGACAATTACTATTTGTTGAGAGTATATTTGAAAGAAATAATAGGAATGAGATGGAAGAGAGAAAATAAATAATAGATTGATGTCGAGAATGAAATGAATTGAATAGTTAAAATAGAAGAAATATGAAACAGGAAAAACAAGATGAGCAGAAAAGATTGAAAATAGGCTAACGATTGAGATACGCAGGACAACGGATGATCGAATTGTGATTACGAGTAATGATTCGAGTAAGAGAAAAATGGAAGGGAAGTTTTGTTGAGAAAGTTGAACATGTCGATGAGGTTGTTGTTGTTAAGTTTGAAATTAAATGAACCTTGCGAATATGTCGTTGTGTATGTATGCTGACATGTTTTTATATGTATGTGATGACAAATTCCACATACATACTATCTAACATTCACATACAATAAATATTTACCGCACTGTTAGTACTCGCTCAAATGAACTGTCAAATAATTGAAAGCGAGAAATTAAAATTATTAATTATATTTAAAGAAGTAATTATTCTTAACTGAATCAAACAAAGTGAAAAGTAAGGAAATTTGATAAATTAAAAAACTTTCAATTTTTCAAATAAAATCTCGAATGAAAATCTAATAGAAGAAAATATAGCACTCACTGTACATCTTCCTTTTTTTGAGAATAAATTGAATTGGATATAATATATTTTGATTACATTGTAATTGAATATAGTAATTAAATGCAAAGCAATAAACATAAGAAACAAATAAGTTCGTCTTATTTGCTAACTTCCCGGACAAACTTAAAAGCTACCGGAATCTAATAATAAATCAAATTATCCATAATTAAATATTTTTTATGCTTACATTCTATTTCGTAATTAGTATTATATCGACATACTAGTTATACTATGATTATCAAACAATGATAATCGTGAAATATCTTTTATAAAACGAAAAATTAAAAAACTCAATGAAAATGCATAAAAATTAAATCAAATAGGAAATAGTAAATAGATCCAGTCTATTCTCATTGATTAACCAGCTGATTAATTAATTAATACTAATCAATTAGTTAGTTAATTAATCAATGCAACAGTTGATTAGTATTAAAATCAAATATCGAAATATTACAGAAATTGGCATCTAATTAATCCAAAACTATTCAGTCTAAAACAACAATTTCGAAGTTTTAATTATTATTCAAGAATAACGATTAGATGCGATGTTGCAATCTTGTCCAGCTTTAATGATAAGCTCCTGCAATCGGAAAAACATATGAACTGTTATCATTACTGTCCAATTGTAAATTATTCAATTTATTAAATTAATTTTATACATTGCTATTTTATCTAACCTTTAACAAAATGTCACATCAAAAAAAGGAAAGAAATACATCGAAGTATTGTAAGTCAGAGAGAGTGATTCATGAAGTTCAAATGGAAATTATATTTTGCTATTGATGAATTAGATATAATGTGAAATTTAAAAAAAAAGTTAAAATCCAAAAGACTAGAGGTCATTTCTTGCATACTTTTAAACCATTCTATAGTATAAAATTTTTTATTAGAATTATACAAATATATAATTGTATTAACAACTTTTATTTAGCATTTTTCATTCTTTCTTTCATAAATATATTTCTATTCTATCCTTAATCAATAAACAGCAAAATAAAATATGCTCAAAAAATTAAATTAAAAAGAATAAAATAAAAATGAAAGATTTTTCCAGCAAAGCTTAAAAAGTATAAAATATATCAAAATAAGTTATGTCAAATGGAAAAAATGGAAGAGCGAAAAAAGAAAATGATTTTATTGTCAAAAAATATTTTAGAAAGAAAAAACAAATATTTCATGCATTTTCTTACATTTGGAAAAAACATTTTTTCCAATTTTTCATTAAATAAAATTTGCTGATCAAATGAAACTTTTTCTTGGTAGGAATATTTGCCTCAATAATTTAAATATTTTTATAGGAATTCGAAAAAGGCCCGACTGTTTAAATAATACTTTGAGTTATCAATTATTTTCATATTTTTAGAAATTTTTTTCATAAAAAAAAAAAAAATTTCATAAAAAATTTCTCTGTTTTAGCTTTTACAAAAACAAAAAAAAGAAAATAAGTTACTTATTTTCACTCTTAAACTTCTTTTCTGTTTTATCCTTGAGGCAGAATAAAACAACTGTCACATATTACCTATGACATTTGCTCACTAACATTGATTAATAAATTTATGACTTGCTAGTGATTCTCAAAAACTATCCACTTGCTTTTGTTATTTACAGAATTAATATTCCACATTTCATTTTACCAAATATTTTCATAAGACATACAACAAAAAATAAAGTGAAACAGTCATTTATTGAGAGAAAATTGATTCTATATTACATTAGATCAATCTGTAATATTCCACTAGCAAATATTTTACGAAATCTAAATTCATCCTTATTTGCATATTTGATAATACTAGATATTCTCTCGTACGTTACATTCTTATGAAAAACCATTTAAGTTATAGAAAAACTTCAACAAAGCAAATCGATCATGATGCCAAAACGACTAATGTGCTAAAACTAACACAATTAATACATCATATCAGAATTTTTACTTCACTCATGTAGTAATATCAAACGTAAAAATGGAGGCATTAATTGTTATACATAATGGATATATTACAGAATGAAGATGATCGTTATACCCGCAAAGTGAAATAAAGAAGCCCAATGGAAAAAAAAAACAATAATTTAATCATTAGGATAAACTTTTTTATGCCACGGTCGAGACGAATAATGCTTCCCGTCGAATGTTTCGAAATAATTCTTAATAAGTGGATGAAATACCTAAAAATAGAATTAATAAAACAAATTTAGGACAAATGATGATATCTACAATTTTCCTGAAAAACGATTGGGAATTCTAAAAAAAGACAATGTCTAAAATTTTTCAATTCTGATAATCTGACAAAAAAGCAATGGCTTGAATTAACAGAAAATATTTCATGAGCAATTACCAAAATTTCTTGAACAAAGACCATCTAACTATATAATTATTCTATACTAACTAAATAAAATTATTATTTATGTTACATAAAAAACAAAACAAAAAACTATACCCTTCCTTCTCCGAGTTCAATATTTTCTTCAACAACATACGCTAACTGTGGAATTAACCTATCCCTCGTGTCGATTATTACTGAATAATTTGGCATTTCTGACCATTCCTGTAAGTAAAATCATTTATAATGAGAGAAGTCGAAAAAAATCAAGACAAAATCGAAATGCCGAAAATCATTGCAAGAAATGCGATCCAAGATAAGGGAGTGACAACTGCACCCAATATCGAAAGGCATTTAAACATATCTTTAAAAAAGCAAAAAACATGTAGGAGATTAATCAGAGAATCAGAGAGCAGAAAAGTAAAATAATTTATTGGTATTTAATAAAGTAAACAACTTTCGGAACCGTATCAGAATGCAAATCGATCAGAAGATATTGTACTAAGCAACAATCAATGCACAGCTAGACTTGACAACTCTTCGCACGCTTACTTTTCGACCTTTATGCGTTTATCGAGCCAGCTTTGCGGTGCAATTGCTTTTCATCCCAGCCAATGATAACACCCCTATAGCCATGAATTTTATGCCGAACCACATCTCCAACACGATATTTTACATAAGGTGGTCGTGGATCCCGTGGTTCAAGAGAACCTGAAAATAAAACTGGCCCATTAAAACATGACATTTAATTATGTATAATTATTACTATTAAGCATGACTGGCAGATAATCTTTCATAATTACTTTGCATGATCAATCCGGCTAGTGAACTGATCTCTGAACGACGGCGCGAAAACAGCAACGTACATAATCATATCGAAATAGAACAAATAATTCTAAAAAACTACCTCCAAATATTTGGTCTCTTTCTCGTCTTCTGGTACATCAATAACTTCATCTACTTTTTGTTCTTTATATAAAAATAATCGAGAAAAATGTGACAGTGAATTTTTTAGTCTGAAAAAAAAAGATAAACAGTTAGGAAAATGTTAAGAAATATATCTGTACACAATAAACGACTGAAAATAACTTGTAACTATTTCATGAAGACGAATCACAAAGCCACTACTCTGTTTTTCTTTTTCCCTTTATGAATCACTAAAATGAAAAAAAAAACGACTCAATTAAGCCCATTCAATCTGAAATAATTTCGGTTTAAAAAAAGTAAATAAAATATGAATTAAAACTAAAAGAGAGGGCTTGATCAAAATCAAGACAGTGTTTGTTTTTCTGATCTAAAAACGGTGACTTGATAGACCGAGTCTAATATTTCAGAAATATTAAACTTACTTATGCAAATGATATCTGACATCAGATGATGATGATGGTGACAGAAGGAATTGAAGAGGTACAGCAACAAATATAGCTAAGAAAATAATCACTGGCGTATATTCCACCATTGCTCGATTAAAATCATCATGATTCATAAAAACTGAAATTAAAAAATTTTGAATTTTAAAAATGTATTTCCATTAAACTAAACTTTATGGCATCAAATATAAAAGTCTCCTTTTTGAAATCATATGAAAATGGAAAACAAATGAAATCGCACAACAGTAAACTGATATTCGAGTATTCTGCAATCAAATATATTTAGAAGTTTGGATAGTATAATTTGGAGAAAAATCAAAACTTAAAATTCGAAAAGTTTTAATACAAACTACATTGATATATATCGTATAACATTACTCGTCACTATTAATTTTTATAGACTTTAAGTTGCTTTTTTGGCAGCAAATATTCGCTACAAACTAACAAAAAATTGTAAATTTCGCAAAAAAAAAAAATTAACAAAAAAACTGACGATATTATCATCAACGAACAAATGAAATGATTTCATTTAATTTTATTCCTTCTTTATATAAATACATTTATGCTCAAAATCCTACAAACTAACCATTATAATATTTTCATAAACTTTAAATTTTCTAAATATTATCCTTACAAAAGAACCGAAAAATTTAATTTCTTTTTTATTTCTCTGTTCTCTTGGATATTTAAGATTTGATTTCAGATGTCTTAAAATGAAAGACTGAATAGATATTGTTGTTTAAGATATTTTTAGGGCAATTAGGATTTCCAAAATAAAACTTTGGGTTCTATCATAACTATATTAGAATATTAAGATCCGATTTCGCTACTAAATTTTTAATCTAAATAAAATTCAACAATTCATATTTGCTTAATCCATTCACGTAAAATAGATATTTACAAAACCCTTCTCATATCAACAATCAAACACCATGACAACTATGGATGATAAAGTGATGACGATTACAGGCGGATCCACAGCAATGCAACGTCATCATTACACTGCCATAATTTGATTATTCAACAAATCTTTTTCATACAAATTTAAAAAATCTTTTCTAAAAAAATAAAGTTGAAAACTGTAGCAATGAAATTACAATTCCATAAATTTGAATATTGTAAGCTGCCAAATTGCCCAAAAGTCTACCAAAATTCAATGTTTTCGAATGAAAATTTTTTTTTTAATTTCGGAATTCTCAAAAAGAATTGCAGGAATTGAAGTCTTCAAGATTTTAGACATTTCTTTCAGTTACGGTAGAAAATAACTATATCTAAATAGTAGCATACATCCTCCTGAATTCACATCCCAGCGCAATTCCCACAAATCTTTATATAATCCAATGAAAAGAAGAATGTTTCTTTTGAATGTCACTGTTTACCAAAATGGTAAAATGCGACTTCGGGCTCCAAGTTAGAATTGAAGTTTATTTGAAATGATTAAATTATTTGGAATTGCTAAACAGTATATGTCGTATTTGACGAAGCGTATATGTCTCCACTGGCCCAGATGTATGCCTCTTTAGGCACGATGTCAGCCTAGCCTGGTTATGCTATCATTTGTCATTCTCTTCCTCTGCTATTTTTTAAGATAAGATTGTTCGATGCAGTAGAACAAATGTATGCTAAAAGCTACAGGTAAAGAAATGACATGGTTGTGACTGAATCTATTAAATTTTACGAAAATATAGTAGTGTATGGCGAACGGTTCAGTCACCAGTTACTAATGATTTGGAATATAAAAGTCAACGCAAATGAAAAGAAGTTGACACTGATTATTATGATAATGAAGTAATTAACTATTGATAATGAAGTATGTATGATAATGAAGTAATTAAACTATTAGTTGGCTGACGTTATTACCATTATCAGCTATTCTAATCAGACATGTTTCTGCATAGTCTCTCATATGTTCGATGTTTCAGAATTTTACTACTGTTATCGTAATTTTTAAAGTTAAGTTCTGTAAGATAATAAACATTATCCAAATTCTGTAAGATAATAAACATTATCCTTGATTATTTTATGAGCCAATTTCATTTTTATGACTTTCATTTTCTTTCTATTTCAGCATGAAACGAATTAGTTGTTTGTTTTGTCGACATTATACTTATTGTATGCATTGGATCAAATGGAATGAAAAGAGATTGTTGAGAAGTATCGCCGTATCATCACCTACTTCGACGGATGTTGTGAAATTACATTTGAATCGCTGTAACAGTCCGATTGCATCATGTTCATTTATCGAAGGTAAAGATTGGGAGAAGAAATTGAAATACGCTGCTTCTTGTTATCAAACTGTAAGTATGCTAACACAAATGTCTCCTGTTACCTTTTTTTTGAAGTTATGCAATTTCATATGTTTAATCTTTATGGTTCATATAGGTTGCAACGTGGATAATCTCTCTACCTTTCTTTATGGATATAGTATGACAGGCCAAATGTTTATTTCTGATTTATATAAATCTAATGTTAATGCTTTTTGATTATCTTTAGCACTGATTGCTTTACCTGCTGGCCTTACTTATCTGATTTGTTCTTCTCGTCAAGATTATATCATATTTCAATCTTTTTTAGCAACTTAGCCATAAAAATTGTTTTCTTGAATTACAGTTTTGAAATATAATTTAAATTTCTGTTATAGAATTGCTCTCTGTTGTCTTACTTTAATTTGATTATTTTTTCAGAATACTAAAAATGCTCTAAGTACTGTTGTTTCGCTTGCTCGGGAAGATTGCGAAAAGGGAACAAGCACGAGCAATCGTTTACTTTATTTAGCTATGGATATGGCTTTGAATCAGGTTATTACACTTTTAGTTGATAAAAATCGTGTACAGTAAGCACTTCTTGTTTATATGTACGCCTTTTCAATAATTTTGAAAATTAATTTACGTTTAATACATCACATTATGAAATGTGAGAAATCTTTGCTAAACTTCATGATTACACGATAAGTACAGAATGGTAGGATTTTTCAGGATCGAATTGATATAGCTGAAGAAATGTGCAAATTATTACCTCAACGTATCCATGTATTAGCTACCAGTTTGAAAATTCGTCTCTTTGTTCTTCAAAAACGGTTTTGGGATGCATTACATGAGATAGAAAATGTTAAATGAAGATACTGCGAGTTTGGATGTGTCAACGAAGATTTCGAAGTCTGTGATGGACGAATTTTATAAAGCACTTTCAAATTGCGACGATGCGGTCGATGAGGTTTGTTTTTATTTTCTTTTTTTTTTGCAGAAATTTCAACTTGAAGTTTAGTTGAGAAGACATTGAAATTTTACAGTTATTCATCTGCTTAATTTTTAATAGAAAGAACTAAAGATAATTGTTTTAAATTATTATGTTAGGATTGAATTAAATATTTGTTTTACCTATTTACTCAGTTATTTTAAATTGTCTTATTTTGGTTTTTAGTACTAAATGTTGGGTTTTCTAATTTTCCCTTTACTTCTTCGTTATTTTTTCCTCTTGTTAAACTCTCTTCTTTTTTAGCATGTAAACTTAGTTGAGATACTCATAATAATGATCATAATTTTATTTTGACAATTTTTATTCCAAATATTTCGGTTGGAATTTGATATGTAATGATCCACGTTGTTAGTCCCTTTTTTAATTTAAACAAAATCAGTCAAACTGCAATCTAAAAAAATTCAGGTTTGGATTATTTAATCATATAAATTGGATAAAGTTCAGCAGTTTAATTCAAACAGTATACATGAAGGCATGCTCGGTTTCATTATTTTGCATAATTTTACTTTCAAATATTGGTGATTAAATTTTGGCTTATTCTTTAATTTAATTCTTGCTCATTATGTGATATTTTAGGCGAAACGATTATTTACGTTGCAGAGGCTACTCAGCAAATACAATAGGCGTACAACGAAAACAGTACGTGAATTGCTATTATCAGACATGTATATTCCATCGAAAAAAGGATCCATGAAAAACAATTTGGATATTGATAATGATGTATTAGATAAAATTGTTGAACAAGTGCCGGAGATACTTACTAGCAATAAAATATTAGAATAGAACTTCTCTGTAGCGTGCTTTATAATATTGTTACATTTTAGATCAATTTGAAAAACTGATTTCGTTAATATTTGCGAAGGATCTGGCAATATAAAATAAATATGAAGTTTCCCAGTAGGTATCATTGGCAGTAACCGATCAAAGCATATTTGTTTCCATTCTCAGGCCATCCTTTTATCAGATCACTTCATAACTACTTGGTATTGATGTTTTATAATTATATCGTCTAAAATCGCGATGACTCATTACATGCAAAATTAGAATGTCTAATACATTGGGCAATATCTTCATGATTTCTTTGATCTTTTGTAACATAGTTCTGTTTGAACATTTTTCGATCATTACTATTTTTTATATTCAGTGAAATTTCATAATGAATTTTTAATGCCTTGTAGAATCTCAGTATTGCTGAATGAGATATATTTCCGGTTCGATAACTGGCAATGAAAGGTGAAACAATTGAACTTAATCGGTAATTCTATCAGATAATTAGGTCATAACTTGATCGACTAATATCACTGGTATCGAAAAGTACCTTGGAAAGAACTGTTATTGCGAGATGCCGAAAAATCAGATTATGCATTTCTTGAGAAAGATGGGAAGAAGAATGGATTGAAGATAAACGAAGAACTTCTCGTAATATGCAACCTATAATCGTCATAAGATTTTAAGGTACTACGACCATGTAGATGGACGGCCGAATTTTTGATGTGCGTTAGGATTGACCCTGCCGTGAGTTGCATGAAGTTCAACCAAGTGGAATAAAAAGTAATTAGGGGAGATTGTGAACCGGCATAATATAATCCAATATGGAAATCCATAAGCTTTCTGTGCAACGGTTTAAAATAAAACGGTTATAGCAAGATGGATGGATTTAAATACCGTTTCAATAAGTAAAAAAGAATAGGTAATGAGAGTAAGAGAGTAAACATCTGGTGGTAGAATATATCGAAAACCTGTTTCATATCCAGGATTTTTAAACAGTAATGATTAGGTGAACTGCTGCTAGTGCTACTGCTATTGCTACTGCTAAAAGCGATAAAAACATTTTTACCGAGAACTACTTATTATCGGATAGACAAGATGGGAAGTGCCATCTGCCTTTTAACTTATATCTCTCAATATTTTGCCTTTTCTCATCTCTTATATTATTTCCTTCTGGCAAGATTTTTATTTAAAAAAAAAAAAAAAAAAAACAGTAATAGATGATTTGTATGTGTTTGTGTGTGTGTGTGTGTGTGTGTGTGTGTGTGTGTGTGTGTGTGTGTGTGAGTGTGTGAGTGTGTATATATGTATGTATGTATGTGTACATATGTATGTTGTATGTGCATGTGTTATTTGTACACGCTGAATTTAAATGATGCCAAATTTGCCTATTACTATATGAAATATTGTAAAATATTTGATGCAAAAGGATCAATTTTAGAAAAGAATGAAAATTAATATTAGCCTTAAATATGAATAAGTATGAACATTAACGATTAACATTAACATTATCATTAACATTAACATTAACATTAATATGAATAAGTATGAACATTAACGATTAACATTAATTTTATCATTAACATTAACATTAATATGAATAAGTATTAACATTAACGATTAACATTAACGATTAACATTAACATTATCATTAACATTAATATGAATAAGTATGAACATTAACGATTAACATTAATTTTATCATTAACATTAACATTAATATGAATAAGTATTAACATTAACGATTAACATTAACGATTAACATTAACATTATCATTAACATTAATATGAATAAGTATGAACATTAACGATTAACATTAATTTTATCATTAACATTAGCATTAATATGAATAACTATGAACATTAACGATTAACATTAACATTATCATTAACATTAACATTAACATTAATATGAATAAGTATGAACATTAACGATTAACATTAATTTTATCGATTAACAATTAGCATAAAATTATTATTAAAATGACGAGATGATGATATCTTCAAATTATTAATATAATCTTCAATGAAGAGGGAAAGAGAGAAGAAAAAAAAAGTTTATCTTTTGAATACCAATGTAAACATTATATATCAGAATAGTACGTATGGATTTGTCATTTGTTATAACACAATAGCATCATCTCATCTCATTTACCTGTCCATTTAGGACTACCATCTATTCATCCATCATACTTTAGGTATATTATATTTACTCAAAGATACACATATATTGAGACAGACTGATGCACACATGCACACATACACATACATGCATATACATCATTAATATATTCCATTTTCTCACTTCGTTTATCCTAAGATGCTATCGGGAATTGCTAAAATATATTTACATCATTCCTTGTGCTAAATGACGACAATAGTATGACCGTATCCATTTAGCCATCATATTTTCATAAACAGTAATATTTGAGGATGTAAAGGTTATTGTTGATAGAAGAAAGATATGTCTGCATTATGTATGGTGTGTGTGTTTATGTAAATTAATAAATAATTTTTAATACCTTAAATTTATTTATTTTCTTACCTACAGTATATCCAATTTGATGAATTCGAGTGCGGAGATTCAAAACTGAATATGTAATAGTTAAATTAATTAAAACTTTATAAGAATTTTCCAAGAAAAATAGTGATGATGTCATTACAATTATCATTAATTACAATACGGTAAAATTAAGTTCATTATTGATTTTATTCGTTACTTTCTTAATTAATATTTTTTAATTCCACTTTATTCTCAATTATTAATCAAAATTTAATACAATAATGTAATTATCTGTTATTCATACCTATATTTTAAAAAGAAAATTAATTTTCTTTAAAAATATCAACATTGAACATGTCAATGAATAAATAATTATTTGATTCAGTGCAAAGTAAAATCCTCAAAATTTTATAAGTATGTCAAGAGTGATAATGTAGAAAAGGTATATGTAAAAAATAATACTGATAATAATTATTTTATATTATTATCATTATCATTGTTATTACACAATTATTATTACACTACTGCATAATATATATATTTCTATAATATGAATAAGAGGAAAACATTAAAAAATCTTCATTCTACACTATCTGCTATGATATACTTTGTTTCAACTGCTTTATGATTTTGTTTCGAGAAATTAAAATTTGCTGCAGAAATGCATTTTTTTTATCATTTATCTTATCAAAATAAGACATAGAATTATTCCAATAATAATAATTATTATTATCTTTTATCAATTTAATTATATTCCATTATTTACAGCAATAAATACTTATTTTAATTCATCGGTATGCAAATTCTCATAGTAGTGATGATGATAAACATTAATGCATTAAATATGTTGATGTGATGAGCAAGGTTTGGGAGACTTCATACCTAATTGAGATTCACGCTTCATATAACAGGAAAACTGATTGGAGACGATTATCGCGCAAAGATTCACCCCTTCTAATGGCAATATTATCAAATCTGTCACACATAAAATATTATCGACGATGATGATGATCATGATAGTGATGATGAGTGATAATAATAATGGATAGCATCGGAAGAAATGAGGATGATCCAAAAATATGAATTATTACTATTATCTAATTCAAATGATATAAGTTATTATTATTATTTATTAATATTATTACTATTGTCATAATAGTGATAATACAACAGTGACACTTATGACAAAAATGCAATTAATAATTAGTGACAATAGTAGTAAGAATAGTAATAAGAGTTAAGATGATAATGATAATGATAATGATAATGATGATGATGATGATGATGATATTATCGGTAATAATGCAATAATTCATGCATAATAATGTAAATGCATCAGTTATCATCGGAATTATTTAAAATAAGCAATATATAAAATATAAGTATTGTTATTGCTAATCCATTTGTTTATGACTATATTCTTGATTATCTATTATTATTCATTATTATCATTTATTATTATGATTATTATTAATGTTATTATTATTATTATTATTGATCATTATTATTATTGTTGATCATTATTATTATTTATCATATTATTATTATTATTAATATATTATTAATATTATTATTGTTATCATCATTGTTATTATTATTATTATTATTATTATGTTCTGATTAGAAATATAAATATATGAAAGCAAAAATATTGTTTTTTTTTGATTTTTTATTAAGGTATGACGAAAAATATTAGATGAAGCATTTTCTCACTCTTTTTCAATTTCTGTATTATTCTTTTTCCCATAACTACGTAAGGCATAGTATCACATGCAATATTTAAATATCATCGAACATATTTCTTGCAGAGATACCCGATACTCGATAATGAACAACGTCATCCAGTATCTTTATATAAAACAACGAAAGATACAAAGTGGAAGAAACAAAAAGAAAAGAGAGAAAAAGACGGGTAGATAACAGCATAAATATATATATATGACACCATAAAAAAAGTAAATTTTAGATTTCAAAAGTTCGAGAAAAATTATTGCAAAAAGAATCCCTTCATATTTTGAAAATTGTCATTTCAGCCACAAAAGCCCAAACATTGATTATCTCCACCCTATTATGGAATTTTCGCTACCGTAATCTAAAGACTAATACTTTCACGAATTTTTTCGGATTAAAATTTTTTCGAAGAATATCAATTTTTTTCATCGTTTTTCTCTCCCTTCCTCTCCTTCTCATATATTCCCTCCTTCTTTTTCCAATATTTAAATAGAT
Organism: Dirofilaria repens; assembly: GCA_008729115.1. Lineage (NCBI taxonomy): Eukaryota > Metazoa > Nematoda > Chromadorea > Rhabditida > Onchocercidae > Dirofilaria > Dirofilaria repens. The sequence continues at coordinate 116,608 of SNRZ01000094.1, forward strand.
CAAATACAAAATATTCCTATCGAAGTGTCGTCGTTGCTGAAACAAAATAAGTATATATGCGAATGTGTGTGTCTATGTCTGTCTGTATGTTTGTATGTCTTTGCCTATGTATGTGAGTGCATTTGTATATATGGGTGTTGTCTGTATACGTATGTGTACGTGTATGCGTGTGTATGCATATGTATGCGGCGAATAATAATATGGTGAATGGGCGGTACAAATGCTGTAGTCAACCAATGAAATTGTGCAGATGGGTGGGATATGACGAATAGGTGACGAGAAAAAGAGAAATGAGGGAATGATTCAGTCCGGTAGGATGACGGTAGTTTGGAGGAGAATTAAATGCTGAAGAAGAGGTACTTTCATGCTGCAATCCAATTTGTAAAAAAAGACTAACTTTTTTTCTTCTTCCATTCGAATGTTATCATCAACAATTCATTCGATCATCTTCACAGTAATTTGGATAATTCCTTGAAATTATTATGTCACTTCCTTATCCACCATATTATTATACGGCTACCACCATTCCGCCAACATCGACGCATTTTCGCACATGTTTCGCGCAAACGCCAACGCCATCCAGGTTATCGTACATTTTATATTTTTGTATTAGATTTAATTAATCATGATGCATAATTACAGTATCGTTAGTTTTAATCATATTACTTACTATATAATCATCGTTTTTATAATGAATATATAGCCGTCAGTAGAAAAAATTAATAAAAAGTAGGAGATTTGACAACATCAAATCATTTTTCATTTCCTTTACCGGCTATTTTCTTCAGATTTATTCGTTTGATATCATCATATTCTCTGGTAAAAATTCATTTCGTTTTTCGAAAAACATTCAAGCTTTTCAAATTTGAATATAAATCTCCTTTGATTTTAATAAATAAAAAGTAGTTCATGCATTACTGTCTATCTTTCTTTGAATCCGAGAGCAGATTATTTTTATGGACAAATCGGAGCATAATTAATATCTTCGAAATACACTATTTTATTTAGTTTATTATGAAATCATTAACGATTGATATAATAAAATGAAATATGAAAAGTATAGATATACGGTAGAATCATTAATCTATCTTAACAAAATCGATATCACGTCGTTGATCAGTGATTTAATGGAAAATAAATAGCAAAAAGTTATTTTTTTCTTCTTTTCCTACATAATTATTCTTTTACAACTTGTAAGTCATCACAACTATATGCGTCATATTGAACACAACTAATTTCTACTATAGGAAAATTTGTAAATTATTCCTTATAAAGAGAACTTTGAAAATTGTGAAATTTCAATAACTTTGACAGTACATTTTATTAATTGTCATAATTTAAAGTTAGTAATCAAACTTAAATCTGCTGATAAATTGACTTTATTCATTATCAGTAGATATTTTTTTATAATTAACATGAATATTAATAATTACAAAATTGTTGAAAAATTAATAGAGCTAAAATTTCATAAAAGTAAATCCTTCATTTTCCTAAATGATAGCGATTTAAATTATTCAATAATATGGATCATACTTAAGTCAATAATTTTGAAATTTAAGAATTATATCATCCATCCAAATTCTTTATGTGATAAGATTACTATTAGTTTAAAATTGAATAATTTATCCATTGTTGATTAAATTTTTATTATTCTGAACAATAATTCCTTTATTAAAATTTCATGTCTGAAATGACTTAAATTAATAAATATATTTCATTTTCTGCCTTTTCTTGATATTTTAATTGGAATTGAGTACTTAATTTGACTATATATCGTTGATTGTTCAATATTCGATAATAAATAAACATTTTTTAATCGATTCACTATTTTTAGTTCCACAGTATCAAATTTTTCGATTGAAAGCATCTTATCCAGACGGGTATCAGTACCACCATTACCGCCAATACCGTTAACAAATGATTTCGCTGCTGCTGCTGCTGCCGCTGCTGCTACCGTTGCGTGGCCTAGCATTCCACCACATTTCTCGTATCCCCGTAAGTTTAAATTTGTACTATTATTTCCAGCATAATTAATTAATCGATTAATTGATAAATGTTAAATTACCATTATTTATCATCTGCAGATCCATTTCCTTAGAATACATTCATTTTCTTCTATCCATTCATAATTTAATAATTATGAATGATAAGTATAAATTAATAATAATTTAATAATAATTTTGATAAGTATAAATTATTATTAATAAATAAAACGCAAAGTTCTTTTTGACTGAACAAAAAGAAAATGAATGAAGAAAGTTAATAGGAAAATTAGATTTAAATTAAAAATTATTATGATTTTAAGTAATCGTTAATAGTCTCTTAATAATATTAATAAATAACTATTAATATAAGTATTGAAAATTTTGATGAAATGAATACTAACATGTGCTTCTAATATCTATTTATAATTACATAACAAGCAAATTATGCATACATGAATTCATCTTAATGAAATTATTTTGCTATTTTGCTTCACGCATCAGTTAAATTGATTTTATTATAAATAAAATAAAAAGTGAAAAAATATAATTTGTTTTCAAAAGGTCGATTCTCAGTATTTGAAGTTTAAACATTTCAGATCCCGGTTTTCCGTATATCAATAGTGGCTTTATATCATCATTCCATCCGTTTCACTACGGGCAAACGAAAACGGCGTCATCGAACAATTTTTAGCGAAGAACAATTGCAAATTTTAGAAAATGCATTTCAAGGAACTCATTATCCTGATGTAATGTTACGTGAAAAACTTGCCGTACAATGTGACCTCAAAGAGGAACGGGTAGAGGTAAAAGATAAAAGCTATTAACTGATAAGCTTTTAAAAATTCTAAAACATTATACAATCAAAATATTAACATAAATTTTAAAATTTCTCTCATAATTTTTCATTCATTGATTTTGTAATAATAATTTTTTCATAATTCTGATACGGTCTATTTGCTTTATTTCGTACTCTTACCTGTTTTTATGGAATTGTAGTTTTTTGAACAATTCGAAGCGATGCTAATTTTTAATTGTTTTTTATTACTGTAATTTTAAATTGTTCTAAAAATAATATTTGGAATATTTTATTTCGAAATATATTAAGTATAAAATAAATTATTTGCTTACAGTTATGCTATCTATCTTTTCAACAAAAATTGAATTATTATTTAAAATCATTGCTAATAAGAATTGAAGTATTAAAAAAAATTTTCTTTTTAGTGAGATATAATGATTATAATTTTAACAAATTTAAATATCATTGATAATTTATGATATTGAATTAAATGTTTCAAATCGATTTACTTCGGAAGTCAATTATATTTGGAATTAGATAATAAATCTTATGTACGGAATACATAAATGATAAATTGAATAAGCATTTCAAATAAATGAATAATAGTTTAAAATTACCGAATTAATTAGACTAAACATATTTTTTAGGAATTAAAAATATTGAATCATTTTAAAGGTATGGTTTAAAAATCGTCGTGCAAAAGATCGTAAGCAAAAGCGTGAAATTGATACAAAAGATGGTATTGGACAGAAAATAAGCGCATCAGACGAATCAGATTATGAAGTATCTGATGATGATGATGACTGCACCAAAATTAAGAAGCATCGTCTATCAATCAACAATGATGCGAATAATGATAATGCTAATGATATCAAGGTATCGGATATCAAAAAAGAGCCTAACGATTCAATTTAGTTTTTTTTCTTTTTTTTATCAATTATTACAAATAAATGGAATGATAAACAATTAGAGAATGCTTTGAAAGTTAAAAATTTACCATCAAAAAATTTTTTTTCAATTAGTTGCTATTTAGTAATCGAATGAAATTCAAAATTTAAAATTTTTTACTGTCAGAAATTAGGTTAGAAATATATTACAAAATATTCGCTCATATCATCGAATAATTTTTTTTTCTTTCTTCATAATTGGTGCAAATTTATTGCTCGATGTGAAATTGTGTCTATCTATTATACATACTTTTTTCTTCTAATTTAAAAATGATTATATATCGGTGAACTTATATATATTTGCTAAAAAAATTATTCTTTTTTGCAAAATTATTCTTTTTTGCAGTCTTATAATTCCAAAGTTTGCAAATTATTTCGAAATCTGAGTTTAATGAATTTTCTTCATTTGAAAATTTTTAAAAATTCATTATTCAGAATATTGAGAATCACTTTTATCATTTAATTATAATCATAATCATGATAACGAAATTTATCATATACCACATAACGAGTGAAAATTTTTGTTTCCGAGATTTATGTCGAGCGTTTTTTATGTCGAGAGTTCCATCCTACTGTATCGTAATTTGCATATATTTCTTGTTTACAATTTTTGATTTTTGTAATGTAGAAGGAAATGTGAAATGATGTCATGATCATTGTTATTTTGATATAAGCTAGTTTTCTTCATCAAATTTTATTTTTTGAATTGAATATATTCTCATTGAAATTTCAACAAAAGGCAGCGGGTCGCTCTTTTTTGTTATTTCTCTTTTTCTTTTTGATTAATTTTTAATGAAGATGATTCATTTAGCAAATTAATATTACATTACATAACAAATTTTCCAAACAAATTGCACAGATAATTTCATAATTCATTTCAATGTACCGTACTTATTTTCTGTTTTCCCATCCTACCAAATGTGATTTGTTTTCAACTGTAGAAAAAGCTACTAAAATCTAGTTATTAAATCATTGAATTGATTCTGTTTCCGTTAAATTCAAATTTGTTAATTTAAAAGGTTATTACACAAAAAGGACAAAATTCAAGGGAAAAAATAATGAAAAACAAGAAAGGAAAAGAGAGGAAAAAAGGAAAAGAAAATTTGTATTTTCAATGCAATTACCATATCATCGAAAATTTATCACCATTTCCTTCGCGAAATATTTGCCAATAAATATTATTTGCAGGAATTAATTCACAAAAAAAGCGTCGGTTAATCAATTATTTGTTTAATTAGTTAATCAATAACGGTTTAATTCAATTGCATCAACTTAATGACATATTTATTTGATTAAAACGAAATGATTTCCAATTCTTCAATTTATATTGTCATTATTAATATCAGAAATTTGTTGACCATTTAGATTGTAATGCTTGAGGTATATCAATTCTCAATTTAGTTTATCATTTCAAATAATTTGTGATGTGAATATTATTATTTTTTCTCGTATCTTCTAAAATAAAATAATTGTGCTATTTAGTGGTAAATATGAAAAGATTTCGTTTCAATCAACTGTAGTATGTGCACGATAAATCTCTACCGTAATTGGAATAGTGTTCATAATTTATTTATTGAAACTGATTAATTTTTAAATATATGGTATAAATGATATTCCCTTGCCTTCTTTCTTTAAATTAAAACATTAACATATTAATTATATTAATGAAATATTTTACTGTAATATATCATTTTTTTATCTTTTAATATTTTAAGTAATAAGAGTATTTTTCTTTAAATACTCAGACAAACATGCAAATATATATACACTATGTACACACATACACAAACACACCATGCATACATACATGTATCATATATACATACGCACACATACACACACACACACAGACACACAGACGTACATACATACATTTTCCTGAATCTTAAATTGTTTTTACTTTAAATAAGTTAAATTATGCTATATCAACATGATTTATGCTATATGTCATAAATACCTTCTCTATCGGATCATTTCTATTTCTTTTCTCTCTTATATTATTAGCTTTTATTTATTTTTTAAAAATAATACTTAAAATTAATTAATAATATTTTTTCTTATACAAAGTTATATTTCATTTCTCGGTTCCAATTAATGATTATTGAGATTTGATGCACTTTCCATTCAATTCATCTTTTATTTTCCCACCATATTTTATCTCTTTTCTAAAATATTTATAGTGCATATTTGACAAACATAAATTAGAAATTCAGCAATGAACGATAAAAGCAAAAATTTTTAAATCCAATCAGATAAGCATACTTTCACTGATAGTTATAATTTTTAATCATTTAAAAAAATGACAGGATGTTGTTATCGATTTAAAAGAAAATCATTGCCAACTTAATTTTATATAAGTTAATGAAATAGATAATATCTGTAATGTTTTTTTCAAGTTTTATTAATTAGGACAATTCATTTACTAAAAAATAAAATATATTTTTAGTAAAAATTGATAAGTTTTACAGATAAATCATTGACACGATTTAATACTTTATATATTTGAAATTTTGCAACGAAATACATTGGAAAAGAGATAAATGGTAAAATTCTGATTAAAAGAAAGCAAAATTTTTAGAAAACTTTTCTCGAAATAATTTCTTATGAATGAAACTTACTCAGATTGGCATTTATTCAATATGATAAAATTCATTTTAAATGAAAGATTATTGAATAGCAAAATTTTTTTATCTTTTAAATTTCGAAGATTAAAACTAATTTTGAAAAAAAACGGATGATAAAAAAGTATATGTCATCAATGATATCAGAGATTACGGTGCTTCCATTCACTATATCTGATTGAAAGAAGTGCTGTATCTTTTTTCGTCAGTATAATAAATCTTTAGAATAAGAAGTATTACTGTAATTTGATTGTTTGTCAAGTTAATCGGATTGTCTGATTTCATCATTTTACAATCTTTTCTATGCGAAACATTTTCCGCTTCAGATGCTTATCCAATTGGCAAAGTTGTCGATAGGAGGAACGACCAGAGAACTTGTTTCATTTCGCACTTCATCAACACTAACTATCATTTTTTTAGATTTCAAAAAAGATTTCGAAAATTTTAAATTTATGCAATCAAACAGTACTTCGCAATAGTGTGTTTGGAAAACTTTTAATAACTTTTATAAATTTAACTTTTGCATTGATAAATATTTAATCAAAATGAGACATTAGCAAAATAATAATATCACAATTATGATATAATAGTTAAAATCATCTAGTTAAATTAAATAGCATATTGATTAATTACAATAACTGATAATTCATCAATAATATATTAATTATACAAATGTAATCAATATTATAAATCTATTGTCTTTCAAAAAAATTTATCAATAAAATGAAGATTGCTGTTAAAAGCAATATTTTTATTTACGTATTATTATTAGTTGATTAGAGAAAAAATTGAAGGAGTGTAATTTATTCGAAGATTAAGATTTAGCGAAGTTTTTTGATTATCTGAACAATATCGATTGATTGGATGTTTCTAAAAGAGAGGATGAATAGAGTGAGAATAGTATAAGATTATGATTTGATCAAATGAAACAAAAATTCTTGTATACATTTATGATCTTAATGTCCTTCATCAGGAAAACGTGAACACATTACTTTCCATTCCTCTCTTTCTCTCTTCTTCATAAATAACCTTTTCCCTCGTAACCTTTTCCATTCTTAATTGAATTACTCACACCTCAATGAATTCATTAACTCTTCCTCCGACTCACAATGCCGTAACATTCTCTTCTCTTTACCTGTCTCTTATGTACAAATAAATATACCACATAAAAAAAAAGTTCTGAAGAAATAATAAAAAGGAAAAAATAAATTTTTGATAAAAAGATTCGTAAAATTTGATACAAATGTAATATTTAAAGTTGCAATCATCATTATCGAGAATTATCGAGAATATTCATTTCAAGAATAACTCAGTTGATTAAATTACTGATTAAATATTGAATATTTCGAATATTTCCTGAATATTTTTGCTAACCCAATAGCCAACTACCAATTCTTTTTTCATGTTTTTTTTCGCTATATTGTTGAAATGTATTCGTTCAATGAAGTTTAGTATTTCACACATTTTTACTTTTTATTCATTTAAAGTTTTGCTCTTTGATAATCATTAAATTAACTGATGCATATTTTAAATATTATCACTAGATTGATAATATGCACATTAACATTGAGATGAATCATTATAAACTATCATTGTTATCAATAACAGCAATATCATATTTGTAATATGGAATCATTTTGATTTTTTGAAATTATTCAATCTTTTCATTATTATATGGTATAAATCTATTAGTTACATGCATTACACATATGTGTATATATTAATTACTTTAACTCAACTCATACACTTCTTAACATCTTAGTCTCTTTTATTCATACTATGCATCACTCTTAATTAATTACTATAATAGCAATAAGTCATAGCATTGTTATGAATAGATAGAGAAGATATCATAAATAATTTTTTATATTTTATTGTTAAAAGTAAGTAAAGAATATTTTTATGAAGATATTAACGAGTACATATATTATTAACTTCTGTTGTCCCTATAGAACATCGAGGTATTAGTTGAAATGTATTCGTTCAATGAAGTTTAGTATTTCACACATTTGTTTAGCTAAAGTAAACAAACAAAGTGAATATTTCAAGTTTACATTAGATATCATCTTCTCATCCTCTTACTCTCATCAAATTCATTACTATCACCATTCTTACTACTATTAATACTAATAATAGTAATAATAATAATTGTAGTAGCAGTTTTGTTTTTTCAACTTATTATTAAATATAATTGAATTAATATGGTGATGATGATTATGATAATAACTATAATAACGATTGTCATAGCTGTAATTATGATAATGAAGAGATATAAATTTAGAAGCATTGACAATATTGATATGTGGGAGAGTAAATAAAATAATAGTGATAATGGTGTTGGGGATGATAAATATAATGTACAACTGAATTAGTCGATATTTATTAATTGATAACACAACTGATATATCCAAAATTCGTTCATAAAATTCTCAATATGAAAATAACAGATAAATAATGTCATGCATATAATTGTTTATCTTATTTTATTATCACTACTGATAAGATGAAATCAAATTGATTAAAATTCAATTTTCGTTATAGCAACTATTTTTTCATAAGATTGTTTGAGAAGACAATAGTGAAAAATCATTACATGAACTTTGCTAGTTAATGCTACATTGTATAATGATTGAAATTAATTTTAAATATAGAATTCTATGCTTGAAATTATTGATAATGTATAATTAATAATGAATTAAATTATCATTTGATATTAAAATTATCAATTGAAATTAATTTTTCATCAGCAATCGTAAAATGCAATTAGCAAAATGTATTGGAAAGTTTTTTCTTCTTTGAAACTGTTTTCTCTCAAATATTTCTTCGCAATTCGTCAAGTTCTAATTTTCGTTTTTTCTTTTAAGTATATAAATTAAATTTTTAAAATATAATTTGTGATATTGTAATCTGATAGTTTCTAATCGCTAATAGCTGCTACAGTAACCATATTTTAATATTTTGATATTAATATTTAGATCATACATTATCTGAATAGTACGATATGCTTGAGAATTAGTAATTATATTGAATGTTATTTCTAATTTACCATTCTCTAAGATAGCACAACTCAACTCTCTAAGAAGCTTATCAATAGAGGTGACTGACTATAAATGTAATCCATTTGCAAACAAATATTTAATCCGTCTGTTTCACTTTTTATCATAATAAAATGCAGGTGATGGATAGGTGTAATAATATATGAAATAGAATGAAATGAAATAATTCAATTATTTCAATCAATAATGAATTTAAATTTCAATCCACACAGTATTTGGAGAATTATTAATATATGCTAGCAATATCTAAAATAGCCCCTAATCTATTAATTATATCTTCCTTAATTAAAATATCTTGTTGAAAATGGGAAATAATAGTGAGATTGAACTTATGCAAAATTCATAAATTTTTTAGATAAAATTTGTATAATAATAATATTTCAACTTATTTATACAAATAAAAGGAAATAGTTTATTAGTATCAAAAAGTATTCTCGAAATGTCATTTTCGAATATATGAAATTTTGCTCAAAAGTAAAGAACAATGTGATATGATATTTTGTATTTCAGCAATTAATATTTCTGACTGCATTATAGGATTGAAATGTTTTGTCGATTAAAAAATAAGAATTTATTTAAAGAAATTAAGTAATTTGTTATCACTTCTATATCTTTTTTCACTTTAAATAACCTTCAAGTTTGAAATTCACATATACATACTTCCAATATATTCGATTAAAATTTATCATCGATTTTATTAATTTCAAGTGAATTAAATTATGTCTTTAAAGATTTTATAATTCTTAAAATATTCACTGTCAACATATTTACTGTAACATGTATTTGTTATTTTAATCAATTATTTATATTCTTTTTAAATATTCTTCAAATCTATTTCAATAATTTTATTTATTTAAATTTTCATGTAACGACAATTGCACGGATTACTTTGAAATTTCACTTTCCCATACATCTTTTTTTTTCATTTTTGTCATGGAATATGCAGAACAAAATTAAAATTAAAAGATCATTTAAATTAGTGAACATTCTTATATAGCATTATAATTGTAATTTTAATAAAAATTAATCAAATATATTTTGTTACAAATTTTATAAAATTATGAAAAAATTTCTTAGGAAATTTTAACAAAAATTATTCAAAAATTTTTTATCAATAATATGAATGTTAATATCATTAACATCAAAAATGATTTGTTAAAATATTTGTTGAGATATTTCCAAAGTTTACATAACAACAAATATTATATATATAACCTTTAACCCCTACCGTGATTCTTTCAAACAATCTTTCAATAATAATAAATAGCAGTGAATAGGAAGCAAAATACACAGAAGAGTACATGCAAATATCCTGGAATTTTTTTTTTGTTTGAAAGGACGAAAATCAATCAATGATTCTCTCTCTTCTTTTCTTTTCCTCTTTTCTCTCTCTCTCTCTCTCGCTCTCTTATATTCATTTTCTCTTTCAATCTTTATTTCCATTTTTAGATGCCTAAATATGGCATTTATTTGATGCTGAATATTTACTCAATATAAAAGTGATTGAGAGAGAAAGAAAAATAGAGGGAGAAAGAGAGGAGGAAAAAAGGAGGAATTGGATATAGGATGCAAGAGAGGGAGAGAGAGATAAAAAGAATGAATATTTTTATAGATAAGTTTTATCTTAATAACTCAATCCTTTAGATTGTCTTCATAGTTTTTGTGATTAAGCACACAAATAAAATCACTCATCTTTAAAAATAAGTTAACAGCATTCATATTCGAGAAATATTTTTCTCGAGGATACTCCAAGAGAACGCTAGGAATATATCTCGACGATGTTCCAAATGGATGCCGGGAGTATTTCTCGAACATATTATAAAGATACGAGGGAAAGAAAATTTCTCGAGAATATTCCAATATACATACACCAAGTTAGTAGCTAATTATTTATTACTATTACTGGTAGTAGTAATAGTAATAGTAATAATATTAGCAATGATATTAGTATAGTATATTGACTTGTAATATAGTTTGATAATATGAATGACTATTAAATGAGTGAATACTTCATATGTTGTAGATTTATTTTTTTTCTATCTTCCGGTATGAGAGGAAGAAGGAAGGGAAAAGAAAGAAAGATAGGTATATTCAAAGTGACCCTTGACATTTCTTCTTCCTCATACGCAACCTCGTTCTACCCGAAACGATTGTTTGAAAATAAAAAAGCTTTTGGAATAATAACTACCCGATAAGTATGTACCACATCTTCATATAAAAAAGGAAGAACCACTTCATTAACTACTACACAATCATCATCATTACATGATGAAGATGATAATAAATCGCATTAACAACACGAGCATATGGGAATCTAAGAAAAGTGTGGAAATACTCATATTTATATATATTCCGGAAATTCGACGGATACACGTTGCGTAAAATTGTAATTTACGCAATAATTTGCACGTACATATATATTTTTATTTGATGGAATTCAGAAGGACTTAATTAGATTAGATTTAAAAAATAATAATTTATACAGTCATATTCATGATATTATCTTATCTTATTGTAATTTTTTGATTATTAATTATTAGTAAAAATATATATTCATCATTTGATTGGAATGATATCTGATATAATCTGAATAAGTGATAGAATGATAATTAATTCATTTCATATGTTTTGTAACTATCATAGGGTTGCTATTTGAAAATAGAATTCATCAAGCTTATTTGACCACAATCAATTTTTATCAAATTTATGAATTCTTCATTTGATCGATTTATTAATAGGAACAATTTAAAATCGTAGTAATGATTGAGAATATATATAATAGTATCTTAGGAAATCTTAGCATTAGACTATATGATGTTTTGATAAGTGTTTACTTATTTATGTAAAGAAAAAAAAGAAATTTCTTGCAAATCTAATCGCTTAAATTATTTTTAAAATTTTTCATAATATTTTCTAGAAAAGGAATAAATTAAATAATGTACATTTAAGTGAAATAAAAAATTATTATTCAATAATTTAATTTTATCGCTTCCTTTAAAATAAATCATCGCATCGATTTTGAATAAATGAAAGAAAGCATTTTTTATCTGATATATATTTACCGCTAAATAAGTAATGATAAAATTGTAAATTCTTATGTGAAATATTCAATCAGCCAAGATCGCTTTTTTTGTTGTTGGATTTCGATGTTTCAACGAATTCATTACATATAGAGAAAGATAGACGAGATCAGTTTATCAGTTCACGTTAAGGAGAGGCGAAAAATTTTTTGGAGCTACTATCGGAAAAATCCGGTGCGAAGTTCTTTTGACTTTACAGTGGTTTTCATCTAGGTCCAAGATAGCAGGATACATCAGTTCGCATCTTTGGTCCATCATCTCCGCCACTGGTGCCACCGCCCGCGCCACCACTAGCACCTCCACCACCGCCACCACCCATGCCTCCACTACCGCCGCCACCACCACCACCAGCGCCTAAGATTATCAAATTAAGTGTTATTATTATTATTATCATTATTATCATTATTATCATTATTATTATTATTATTATTATTATTATTATTATTATTATTATTTATTATTATTACTGCTATTATTATCACTATTTACTGTAACTAAAGTTATCAATAAACAAAAATCTAGAAATTTTAGCACTCTGATAACTTTCTACTCACCATAATCATATTCTTGTTGATATTGATAGCCGTAACCACCATAACCACCATAACCACCACCACCACCATAACCACCGTATCCACCACCTCCACCAACTCCACCACCACCACCAGCGCCAGCAGCACCACCAGCACCAGCACCAGCGCCACCAGTAGCAGCAGGTGCACCACTTCCTGGAGCTCCCATATAACAGCTTACGTCGCCCATCTTGCACAAAGTAAAGATACACGTATAAATGATAATGATTGCACGAGCATTTATATAACTGAGAAAATGTCACATAAAATTAGCATATTACACAATTTTACTAATAACGCATAATTGAATAAATCAATAAATTAATTATCTGAATATTTGATATTACAATATAATGAAAAATTTTACCTTTGATAGATGAAAAATGCATATTGCACTTTTGCTATTATCATTATAAACATTCTAATTTCTTTGTAAAATTTATTCAACGAATTACATATGTATATAAGATTCATTATGCATAAATTTAATAAAATTAATCAATAAACAAATAGCAAGAAAATTGACTTACTTATCGATAAAAAAGTGATAGATAAGATAACGAGTGAACGATTCTTGCTATAAGCGATCTATCATTTTAAGATAAATTATGCTGCTCTAAATAAAAATAGTTAATTGATATGAACTAATAATGTTGAATATTCTTTGAATAAATATATCAATAGATAGATTATGTATCATCGATCGATATTGATAAAAAATATCGTATAAAAGAAAGAATTAATTATAACAGTTATCATCTTTGTACTGCGTATTTTTATATATAATTCGTGTACTGCATCATTTTTAAATAAAAGGCTGGATTAATTGCGAATCGTTTGTGATTATTTTTTGAATGTTCCGAAATATATTTTAAATTCATGAAGTGCTGTTCAGTTAAATACCCTCACTAGCACTTTGATTAAATCGAGATTGATTGATTATATGTTCAATACTGATAAGCAAACATTTGTTTTTCCATTCACTTGTTCGTTATTTTACTAATTTGGAAATGACGAAATTTAAAGGCAATTAACTGTGTGAGTAGTAATCAGAGGATATTTAGCAATATTACGAACCAAAGAAAGCTAACTGTAATTTGAAGATTTAGACAGATATTTATGATTCATATATTTTGAACAATGACTGTGAATTTCGGATATTTGGAAAGGTAAAATATCATTTCATCATCTAGCGCTTCCACTTTTGAGCAGATTCTCATAATTAGTTCAGTTGAACACAGTTTTGAATCACTCAACTGATTTCCATTCATTCCCAATGCTGGAGCTCAAATTCTATTTAGGTCTTGGCCGAGTGCCAGGCAACTCAAGAACAAGACACTTCATTTCATCGGTTCTAATACCAGCGCAACAAAATGATACCAATGATGATTGTTTGCGTGTCATTCTGACACCGTATTGTTTACGTGTTTATATGATTGCAATTGTATCTATTCTGAGGTCTGAGTAATCTTAAATGGAATTGATGGCAATTAATTTTGTCTAGAATTCTCGAGAATGATTAGATTATGGCTTTTTCAATTAAAAGAATGATTAGATCATATCATTTTTTCTCGAACTTCCATCTGCGTATTACAATCTGTATCACTGATCTCACCAAAGTAGTCGAAACTATGATCCTATAATTTATAAGTCAAATTTCTCCCGAGAATGATTATTTTAGATTCATCAGCTTTGTTTTCATTTCTGCTCCCATTTCTTTCTCAGACATCTATTATATCTATTATACCAAATTATTTTTAAACCATTTGCATACAGATCACATAATTTCACTTATCATTTTTACAATAAAAATTCCAACAAAGTGAATTGATAACTGATAAAAAAATTGTGAGGACACGCTACGTTTAACCATCACTTTGCATGATAACTGATTCCATAATTAAAATGGGAAACATAATTTAAATATAATGAGATAAAAACACCTCAACAAGAAGGATGTATAGATTGCATTCTTGATGAACAACTGAAGTTACGGAACATGGTTGCAACAATTCTATCATTTGATGATTTCTTAAATGATTCAGTTAAGAAATCATTTAATTCATTTGCAATCAAATCAAACTAGCAAGTAAAAAATTGCAACCAAAAAGATCAAGAAACAGAAAAACTGAAAATGAAAAAAGCCAAAAACAAATGCAATAGAATTTTAAAACAACTGCCAATCCACTTTTTTTACTCTCTCATTTTTTCCATTTCTCTTTAATTATTGCAAGTCCTGAAAACGACTCATCATCGAAGTACGCGCCCGTTCTCGTCTAGATGCATTTGCACCATGCAGTACTCTTGAACCAGCTGCACCTAATCCTGCTCCTTCTACTCGCATCTCTGTTGATATTGGTGTTACGATACCTGCAAATAAAAAAAAAATCAATTAATCAATAAAGAATAATTAGTTAACAAATAATTTCACTTTTAAAACTTATTCTTTATTGATATATACAATATGTAAAAAACGATAAAATTTACATATCGAATTCGAATAAGCATTTGAATTAATGCAAAACAACTGATCATTGGAAATATTGGTTTTCTATTAGCAAAAACTTCACACCCTGATTATTCTTCCCGATGCCAGTTCCTTCTTGCCAACCCATTGACTTCAATAACTTATTTCCAATGTTAGTGTCATCGATTGGAATATCGGATGATCGCACGGCATAATCCGTTCCAACTTCAACACTATCACTTGTAAACCCTGAAGTAGATATATGACAAATACAGATTTAATTCTTCATCAGAGTGCAAAGAAAAAATCAATTAGTAAATGCCCCTTGATCTATTGTTTCTTTCATACGAAAGCGTGTGACGTTAACATATAATCTAATTGTTCATCCCTAAATAAAACTTTATATCTCGAATAAAACCGTTCTTGAAGAGCAAAAGAAAAAATAAAAAAAAAACTAACCACTTGGATCTAACCCGAATAGGTTACGGCGTTCCTTTGCGCGATCTCGATATTGCTGCGGGACGACTGAACATGAAGAGGCACCTTGCAAGTTCGAAACGGATGGTATCGACAGTGACGCGCTTTCATCGAGAGATGATTGCAATAAATGTGCTTCTAGATTTTTCTGAAAAATTAGGATTTATTATTGTTAAGTTCAGCAAATCCAAAAGAAAATTCAAATTATGAGTGGAGATACAACATCAACTAATAAATATTCAATATTTTGTCTGAGTTATCATACAAAATTCAACGTGGTTCATACATCATATCCATCCAAAGCATCCTTATGCAAGCATAGTCTCAATCAATTTTAGCTAAACTGAAACTTCAAATAATTTGTAATTCACTGTTATAAACGAAAAACCACTATACATGAGTCAAAACATGAATAAGCCTCTTTTCAGACATTTGCAAAATTAAGGAGAATCAAGACAATCCCTATTCATGATGGATGACTAACGTAAGCATATAAACACAATTATTTGGAGCATTATTATGTAAAATATGATACATGAATTTACTAAAATCTTATTTTCGAATTTGGATGATTTGAATTTTTTTGCTACCTTATGAAGATCTGACATTCGAACATGCTTCATCAAAATTTCCAAACTTGCGAATTTTCGCCTGCACAAAATGCAATATTTTTTTTCAATGTCAACAAAAGTTTCATCGGATTGCATTCTGAAAAAAAAAGGTGAAATATTCTTCTATTTTTTGGTTAATTTTTTCTTGTGGTACAAGCATATTTCGGAACTGATCAAAGGCTATTTAGGCATTGCAATAACAATATAAATCGAACTAAAATGTAATCACACGCGTAGTTATTTCATTTTTAATGTTTTAAGGTTGACATTGGTAGCAGTATCCAGTCAACATCTAACTTTGTTCACAAATGAAGAGTATTCTTTTTAAATACAGGGGAGTATCCAGGACCAGGACAATTGAAATAAGATATAACTGAATTCAAGAAAACACACGTCTTGACAGGTGTGACGACAACCGGATCAACAACTGAAGGTGGTGGTAAATCAGCAGTATGCTGCATTAAACGATTTCCACCTTTATTATTCAATGGTGTGCGACCCACACCAACTGCTGCAATTTTTGCTGCTGGTGGTATTTCTTCCTCTTCGTCATCATCACTGAATGAGCCAAATGGATTCTAGAAATAGATGGAATTTGAAGCTATTATATAAAAACCAATTTTAAATTTTCAATTTCATCATTAATTTTAGGAGTATTCCAAAATATTCGATGAAAATCTCGCTAACGCTTGTCTTTTCAAGCATTTTGTAGGTAAGATCAGCAGTTGGTTCGACGGTAGTTGATTTCGGTTTGGCGGCAGTTACTAGAGGTGATGTAGTTTCCAATTTTGGAGGTGCTTTGACGGCTAATAACACCTTGCTTTGTTTCTTAGCCCAACGTGCCATTTCTCGTGCGATATCTTTCGCAGTCTTTTGAGGCTAAAAATAAGCAAAAAAAAAAAATTGAATTAAGTTCCAAGAAATCGAGAATCTTTCTGAAGAATGAACTCAGGAAAGAAACTGTCATATCTAACCGAATCATTCGAATTTCATGGTATATCTTGGATATATATTAAAATAAATAAAATTGCCTCTTTTTTCGGTTCTTCTTTTACAACTTCAGTACTTTTTTCAACAGTTTCGTTTTGGCTTTCACTATTTGTTACAATTTCTGAAAATAGATTATTTTAAACGATGACTGAAAAATTTTAGTTTAGTTCTCTATATTAATTCATTTGAACACCAGAGAAAATTTTCAAAAGCTTTAGCCTGCCTTGAGTAGTTCCAGTTTGTCGCGACATCAAATCACATGGTATATAAGTCTGATACACTGCATTCCAGCAATTCCATTTCTGCGCATTAGCATCCCAATAATACTGCGAATTACTGTCATAATAGAGACTGGTACTTGGGTCATAATATAATCCAGATGATGGTTCAAACTGATAAACAGTTGGATTTGGTGCTCCTGTAAAAATGAAACCTGATTAATTTGATGACCTTGACTGAGTAAGGACATTTCCAATCCAAAATCTTAATATTTTCAAAACTCCTAAAATCGAAGCTTAAAATAGATACATACGATATCTTTTATAACGTCCCCAGGGAGTATCAACGAAACCTAAATCGGCAGCTCCTTTAATCTGTGGTCCGGCGTAAGATGCTAATGGTCCTTGCACACTACCTCCAGATGGAATACCTTGTGAATCCTATAAATACAATTAAAAATAAGATTTGCAATAAAGGCTAGCATTTTAATGAAATGATAATCTCAGAAAGTAATATGTACTAATAAAAAAGCAAAATTAAAACTCAAACTTGACGCTAATTATACCTGGTTGGTTATATCATCCACACAAACAAAATTTCTGTCAGCTGAAGCTTCATCTTTGAAATAATCGGTAACAACGAAATTTGCCTCGTGCGGTAATGGTGGTGGAGGTCTATTAAGAATCGGAGGAATTGCAGTTACTGCCGCAGAATATGTCGGTGGTACCTAATAAATTTACACTGTGCAAGAAATGGAGACTATTTTAGCAAAGCTCCATATCAGCTATATAAAAAATTTTTTCTCAACGAGTTTACGAAATTTGTCTTAACCGTTTATTACAGAAGATTATGTTTTAGAGTATCGAAACAAGGCTAGTAAGACGAGGCTAGTAAGAAGTATTAAAAAGTCAAAATAAAATTAAAAAGACAGCTTCTGATGTTCGCCGATGGATTTTTTTTAAAGATCAAATTTGATCATATCAATTTTCTTTTAAAAGCTGACAAATGGCTACACGACTTTTAGGTATATCGTCATAAAATCACTGGATAATCTCGACAATCCTCAAACAAAAATTATTTCCCGAAAGTCATAATACATCAGGGCTAGAATTTTAAATAAAATATGATTAAAAAAGCAAACAAATAAAAAGAAAAAGCAACTGCAAACCATGTCACCGGTAGTCATCAATGAATTCGTCATTTGACGAATCAATTGCGCCTTTGCGATTGCTAATTGCGCTGCTTCTACGCCAGCATTACCACCTGGAAAGATAAACTTGAATTCAGCAAATAATTTCCATAATAAATAAAACCATAACAGCTTGAATCTAAAATTGATGATTACAGCAAGTCATTGAACTTTTAATTTTAGCGTGAGAAACATTTCAAATACTGAAAGTTTAAAATTCGAAACATTAACTATAGAATTATTACTTGGTCCAGCTGTTGGTCTAAATGCAGGCATTTGATTAATACGTTCAGCCGTTTTCTGCAATTGATTCAGTCGCAGCTGTTGTTGACAAAACCGTATTCAATGGTAATCTCGAGTAAGTAACCATTACTGAAACTTGAAACAATTTAAAATTTTAATTCTGAACAATCAAATATAACGTTGGAATGAAAAACAATGACGAAAAAAAGAATATAATCTATGATGTTTGATTCATTTCTGATTGAATTATTGATTTCTTTTTTTTCTTTTTCTTTTAATCCACTGTCATGAAAAATTCCGAAACTATCAAATATACCACTGTTGGTGAAAAAAAAAAAAAAAAAAAACATATAAAAAATTCACCTGCACAACCATCGATAAGTAAAGGTATCTTGTTCAGTGTTAGCATAATTCTTTCTGCGTCATCAGCGCTACGCATTTGGACATAAGCATAAAGACCTGATTCAGCAATATGAACACGCAAAACGTCCAATGAAGATATTCGATTCATTTCTGATTGAATTTTTGCTTCCGTACAATTTAACGGTATTTCACGCAACAAAAGAGCTAAAATAGCTCATTTCTAATAGTTAAAATATAACTTTAGATTTTTTCTTGTCATTCCAGATTTGTAATTTAATTTCATACTTAATAATACGTCCCAGAATATGAATCATAGCTCATTTATTGAAATTTTAACTCCAAAAACAAATTTTTATTGTTAGAAGACAAAGGCTATAACTACACAAAGAAAAAGATAGCACCCACTATCACACTTTGCGACACCAATCGCTGCGTAACCTTTTCTAGTCAAACCATCCGATTCCATTCGCGTTAAATTGCATTTGAAACATGCTCCACGGTTTTTAAAATTTTTTATGGTACACTACAAAATGCACTGTTTTTGATATACATGAGAATTTAAAATTTTTAATTTAAATTTCGAAACAAATTGAAGTGGTATGAAATGCACGTTAAAAACTACATAAAAATATACTTTTGCACACATCCAATCACCTGAACCGGACAGACCAGACGATCGCCCATCCAGACTATCATAACGTGAATATTCTAATTTAACTGGTCGTCCATCATCCAATAACAAAGTTCCCTGAAATAATAAAACCACTTAAAAATGGATGTGAATACAACCGTCTCACCTGAAACACGATTTACGCGGTTTCAGCTCTCACGCATTTTGACACGCTCGTCAGGAAATGTATAATTAATTGTCGTTCGGAATTTACGGAAAAAAGAAGTGAAAGTGAAAAGCAGAATCTCTCTCACAGGAAAAAAACACTGAAAATGGTCGTTCAACGTTTGAAAACGTTAACCAATTCTGCAATTCCGCAATAAATATGCAAATGTTTTTGTACATGTTTTCAGAATTTTTTTCCGGAATAAATCCTGATCATAACGAATCTACCACCCCTGTACCATTATAAACTAAAAAACTAGACCTTGGTTACTTGCTAAGGGAATAAACTGTGGTTTCCCTACAGATAAAAATTATATATACAGTGTTCGACCTTGTTGTATTCCATCCAAGCTTGTGCGCTATTCACATCTCCGAATTCCACGAATCCGAAACAACGGTCTGGACCTGTAGTTATTGCAACAAGTTAATGAGAATGAAAGATTCTGGATTTAGAATCCACGACACTTTCCTTCGTCTGGATGCAATATTCACGAAGTGCTCGCTACTTATTTGCTATTTGTTACTAAGTAAACGACATACATATCGGATACGGAATACAATTACACGTTTATCCTAATCTATCTTCACGCTTCAGATAACAATATACGATGCCGATAATTTACCAGAAATTTCCAGTTCAGCCACCCACCTACTCATTCGTATTAATTTTTTCTGCATTTATGAAATTTCTGCATATTTTGTAGGATTCCAGATCGACGATATTATCTCGAAGTATTAAAAAGATCATTTTATGAATCCGACAGGATTTTAAACAAACTGAGGTTTCTATCAAAAATTTGAATTTTCACCGTAAAATTTTTCATGTAATTATTCTACATATTTTCGTAATAAGCAGTCGATGATACTTAACAAAAGTTACAAAGAAAGAACCTTTTTGGCACATCAAAAAAAAACTGTTATGAATATTAAATCATATGAGCAAAATAAAATCTCAAACAAAATATAATGTAAAGCGATGCATCAACACAGAAAAAGACAGCATTTACCTTTATGAATTATGCGGATATCCTTGACCCGAAATCCTTGGCGCGCTGTGAGCGCCATTAGCTAAAAATTTTCAAAAATAAATTGATTCCGGATCAAATAAACCATATTCAAAATAAAAATTAACTTGTGAAGATCTTAATATTACAAAATTATACTATGAAAATCAGGTTTTTAAAATTTGTTAATAATTCCAACATTAACTGATGCTACTGACCAGAGGTAGTTATGATTTAACAATTAGTTGGAAATTGGAATTTATAAAAAACAACAGTGTGTAAAATAAAAGAATTTCTCCATAATAGCTGCTTCTCATTCTTAAATTTTTTTCTCATACTCATCATTTAATTTAAAAAATTACAGCGTCAACATTTGGCCAACTTCAGAACAGATTAACTGGAACAATTAATGTCAATGCTAATGAAACAACTGTGAGAATGATATCTAATGAAATCTGATAAGAAATTTTACCGCATCTCGTTGCGAATCAGTCGGCAACATTTTCATAACGATTTTGTAATGTGGTTGTCCATAGAGTGCCGTGTGTGATGCATATTTATCAGTTTGTGATTGTGCTTGCATGGAGGATAAATAGGGCAATGCACTTGAAAATTCTCTTGGTTCCTAAACGTCTATAATTTCGCGTATCCAAATAGCAGTACCACTTTTTTCGAGTACAATTCACGCAAATGAAGCGTAATTTAAGTGAACGCGTGAAGAATCATATATTAAAAGTGGTTGGATGACTGAAAGACCTCTCTATCCCTATCAATTGAACGACGTCTTCGGTCGAAATCCTGGCGCGGTGAACGACCATGACTACTACGGCTGCAACTGCGACTATGACTACGACTCCTACTACGACTTCTACCTGAAGATCGCGATCTCGAATAACGACTAAGACCTGTAAAAAATCAAATTTACACTTCATGAAAAATATCAAAGGAGAACTAATAAAAATCAAAATTTATGTATTGTTACTTACGCCGCCGATCTCTAGACCACGACCGAGATCTAGAACGGGTTCTTGAATTACTTCGCCGATATCTGTCACTGCGTCTGCAATATTTTTTACTATCAAGTTTCAAAATCTATTTCTGAAAAAAAAATTTCAATAGGCATAATGAGAAATCAAGAAGGAAAAAAAATAAGACGAACTTATTCGATGCTACCAAATATGTTACCTGCATCTTTTCCATGATTATATAGTTTTTTAATCTAAATTCACATCTATTCATTTCCTAAGTCATTAGAGTAAAATTAAAAATCTTCTCGTTTTCCAAGTTTTCAAATACAGCCAATTTAAATATGAAAGCAGTTTAATATTAATCATATACCTTTCGTTCTCATAGCTACCACAACGATCGCCATCACCGCTGTAAACAAACGGCAGCATATTTCTTGGTGATACGTATTTCCTCGTAAACTGCTCTATAAATCATGCTCACTTTTATCATATCAGTTAGCAAAAGATAATAACGCATGGAACAAATTCTATTACTTAAACATATAGCTATAACCCACTGTGTCATAACAATATTATTACATCTTCACTGCAACTATACCTCTCGTCATATATATAACAGTAAAGTTGCACTGCAGTCAAACCACCAATAGAATTACAACGACCATTATAATCACACGTGCCAACAAATCGTTATCACAATGATACTCAATATTGTGCATCAACTGTGCGGAACTAACACCTACCCACTTATCACAAGCCTAATCGATCACAAAATTTAATGCGGCCCATGGATGTTGTTCAGGGCTTCCAACTATGTTCAAAGTGTAACCACGACTTTGTATAAAAATATTTTTAAGTCTAGTCAGGATAAAGCTTTTCCTAGTATTTCCTGCATTTTTAGTCTTAAATGACGATTCCATACTGCATATAAAGAAAAAATTGGTCGAATATAATTCTGTTTTCATTTTTCAAAATACACCAGTAATGAAATTGTTAAATTATTCCATGCAGTTTACTACTCGATATAACATCCGTTTATTAATTTCCAATGATTTTTTTTTGATGCAGTTTTCGTAAATAAACGATCCATTATCATCTGTGCGTCGGCATGACATTTGTTTTGTTACCATTAATGTTATAGTTCGGTTTGTTCTAATTTGATTATTTCATCTGCAAACCAACATTTTTTTATCAAATGTCTTCTAATTCTCTTGGGTTTGTTATCTAGATTTCTTCGAATCTAGGAAATATTAACATGCAAAATAGTATTTAATAATGTAGACATAATATATTTTTCACTCCCTCGAACTTGGAAATTCGATAATAAAAGAAATGACCTGATCAGCATCAAAATTTATTGACTTTAAATTACCATAAATGCAAATTTCTTATTGATTCAATTAAAATTTTTAGTCGGCGGGATATCTTTTGCATTAAGCGTAGCAATTTTCATTCATGGGCTGCGTGTTGTGTTTTGTCGCCGGTCGCTAGATTTTCGTTCTGGATTTCTCCTCTGGTATTTATTATTAAATAGATTGAGTGTTGTGAAACTTCTTTGCATAGATTATTTATTCTGCTATAATTAGGTATAAGCAATCTAACATTAATTAAGTGGTTCAGATAATTCATTTCCATTCGATATTTGAACCTTGTCATTGTTTTCTGGAACTACATGATCTTGATATTTATTTAGGTAATTTTTGAATGTTTCTTATGATTCTTTTGATCTCACCATATGTTATGGATTTCATAGTATTATTTGGATCATAGTTTTTGTTTTCTCTTTCAGAAATAAAATGTACTGTATTGTTTTTCCCTCTCCTTTTTCTGTGCCTCTCTTTCCCCCTCTCCCTCCTTTTGTCCTGTATTACTTGTTTTTTTTCTTGATGCTAGAGGATTTTCTCATCTACCAATTTTCTTTAATGATTTTTTAGTCGGATGGGTTGTTTGATAAAATGCGTTTGCATTTTGATTGTTGCAAAAAACTTTTCGTGTATGATTTTCAGAAGTGCTAACGGTAAATCAATGGGAAATTTTAGTGAACCTTTATCGACTATCGTTTGAGAAGCTTTTGTCACGAATCGTTTGTTTTGTGCAATCAAAACTGCTTCATAATTTCTGGGATTTAGCGAATACTCTTGTAATGCTATAGTAGTAGTAGACAAACAGTTTAGTCCCCAAGGAACTTAGGTTAGATTTGCTGAAGCCCCCAATGTCAAAAACTGAATATTTCTAAAAAATTATTGGTCTCCTTGTTTCGAAACAATTATGATTTAGTTGTCTAACTTAAATCTGGTGATTGATTTAGTTGGCTTTTTATTGAAATTGATCAATGTATATAATACCCACTAAGAATCCTTTTTTTTATTGTTTATTAAAGGGAAATTCTTATTTCGTTATTATTCATTCTTTCAGCAGGAAGAAATTATTGTTGCCATTGTTGAATTGTTAACATATCTATCCTTAGCAAAAGAAGCTTTGATGAGATAAATGCTCCTTGACTTATAGCTGTTTTTCATATCGAATGATTTTTTGATAGGCAATGAAATTTTGATAGGTAATGAAACTTATTTTTCACTTTTGCATTGTTGCAAAGAAGTACATATATTAATTTGAAGTTGGACTCTTCGGCTGTGAATTGAATTATATTTTTTTTCTAGATTCGTGTAATTCCAAAAGAAAAAAAAAAGAATTTGAAGAAGTACAAAAGGCAAGGATATATTACTTTCCACTAGAGAATAATTAGGAGGACAGACTGAAAAGTGCAATTAACATTCCAAATAGCAAAAACATTGCAAAGATTGCAAAACAGATAGCTATGAATATCTTTAGATAATAAAGCTACAAATTCATTTATTTAATAATTATTTCTTTTTGCTTCCTCCATCTCACAGTTTTGCAGTGACTTTTCTTGTGTTTTGCAGCCTTTTCGCCGTCTAATTCCATAATTAGTTGGAAAAATACTTTCTTACGATGTTAAATGTTATAGTATTTGTTTAAATTCAGACTATAATAAGCTGTGATCGTGCTGCTTGCTTATTTCCTGTTAATGCGTCCACTGTTTGTTTTATTTCCAAGGAAATATGAAAGGATTTATTTTTCGACGATAAGTTTGTTTCAGCATGAAAGCCTTAGCTACTTAGTGTCAAGGAAATACGATTTTCTGTTATGAAGAATTCGCATTAATTGAATAATCTCGGATTCACTTTTTTCACGGTGGTTTGAAGAGATATTTTAATAATCACTTTTATTAAAAATCCCCAATATTAAGGGGAAGTTTTTACAAACACTACGAAACGGACAAAATTGTCAGCTAGTACTGCTGTTCCCGATTTATTAATTGTTTAAATAACGTACGTAAGTGAATCCGCGATATTGTGATGTTTTTTAATTATCAAATTTTCAGATGAATCACCTGATGTTATCATATGACTGTGCGGTCACTACTGTAAGCATCTATCGAACTGTTGTTGTTCTTATTATAGTAATTGTTGTTGTTATTATTGATTTTATCAAGCGGACATTATTACAGCCGCCTTCTCAATTTCCTTTAATTTTTAGGTTTCATTAAATTTTTGTAATAGAAGAATTTTTTAAATTTGGATTTTTACAATAAGAAAAATTTTTTAGAATTTTAGTTGAAAAATATTTTTTAGGAAGGGACCAAAAACCCATGACATTTTTTCTTCTTTATTATTTCTATCTGTCAATTGCCACGATATTTTTTGCAAAAAGAAACGGTGAAATTGTGTATGTACATGAAAATATTTCTCTTTTCTCTTTCACTTACGTAAAAATCAACTGTTCATGCTTGGGTAAACGAAGAAAATAAACAGAAAGAGCTTTCAGAAGCAAAGGACGCGTTCTAAATTGACAGCCGGCTATGTTTGTTGTTGGTACCATAATTCGAGGTGGAAACTAAGAGAAATGCAGCACATAAGGTGTATGTATGAAAGCGTTTTCTTCCCTTTTTCCTTTATTTTTTTAGTCACCACAACAGCATTTTGATCATATGCTGTTTGTATTGATGTATTAGTTTTTTTTTCCTCTTTTTGTTGAGTCTTAAATCAGTAGGCAACATAAATTATGTAGAAAGAAAGAAAGATATAGGTATGGCTGTTTTCGGCTATGACCGTGTTGCTAATTTCGGTATACTGATGCACAGAGCGATATTGGAAAATCAGAAAGTATGATAATCACGAATGATGCGTCTCTGGTTAGGTGAAACATTCGAAATTTAAAATGAGTTCTGTCGATTATGTTTTCCTATTATCGCTTGCCTTGATTAGTAATAGTGATATGTATGATCCAGTAAAGTTTTCCTATTGTAAATTTCCTTAAAAAAAAGCTACTGTTTGCTATTTTTTACGTTTTCTTTCATGTTTTTTTTTTCAAGATTCAAACTTCCGTTTTACATCTAACAAGTTTTGATGATAAAAGAAATTGCTGAATTTTAAACATTAAAGTTATCATGAGAAGTTTTACCAAAATTTGCTGAGATTATTTTTTAAAAAAGATAATTGACAAAAAATTAACATTTTTGATAGGCATCTTGATCACCAAATAGTACAGTTTGGTTAATCTAGTGAGATTAGCAAATGCAGTCGGTCCGATTTGACCAGTTTAGTTCATTTCATTTGTATCATACTGGCGTTGTGAATTTCTTCTCTCACTTCTTATCATTTGTTTATCCTTAATAACTAAATTTGTTTATCAGATGGCTGTAGTCATGGATATAGAAAATACAAGCGTAGAAATGAAGTTGGACGCTTCTCGTGACGTGAATGATGTTGCAAAAGCTATTGTTTGTGAGACTGATGGTAGCAGTGAAAAACGGAAAGCCAAGAAGAAGCACAAACATAAACATAGACATAGTGATTCCAATTATGACGACGAATCTAGGAAGCATCATCATAAAAAAAAGAAAGACAAGAAGGTTTTTTTTTTTTTGTTTGGAAAATTTAATTTTGATAGCTCAAATATTTTTGAAACTTCGGGTTTAAAGAATAAAAATCTTTGAGAGCTCAATTGAAACAATTTGTTTGAATGGATTTTTAGTTTAATATTAAAAGTTTTTTTCGAAAAAGATTAATTTTTTCGAAAAGAAAAAAGTTATATATCCCCATTAGGTAGGGATAATATAACTTTTCTCAACAATTTATTTGGAATGCTTATTGAATGAAATTGTTGCAGATAAAAAAACATAAGAAAAATAAAAAAAAGAAGAAAGTCGATAAGGTAGTGATATTGAGCTTGATGAATTGGAAAAGCAGAAGGAAGTATTGGAGAAAAAGCTGCAGAAAGAGGATGAAAAGAAGAAAAAAGGTTATAGTCTTGTTGAATAGCTCTGGCATTATTTTCGTAGCACATTATTAACCTGTATTTTCTGAAAAGAATTTCTGCAATAACAGTTTCACAATCTTATTAATAGTTGTTGTTGAATTCCATTCATTATCAAGAAAGCGTCGAAAAAATCCTAAGTTTAATTTTCTTCTAAAATGCATGGTTTAGTGACATTATTATTAATTATTCTGATTATTCATTAATGTATTAGTTTAGCTGAAATTAATATATAAACTTATATCTTTTCGAAGGGAATAGTAATAGTCCGATGAAGTTTTGCATTCTTTGTTTACTTAGTGTATAATCTAGATGTGTCGTTGTTGCAGATGATTCAGATGAACAGACTGGCAAAGTATCCGAATTTGACAGCGATAATTCATCTTCCTTTAGCAGAAAAGGAAATAAGCTTGACGAAAGCAAACAAATATCTTCAAAAAATACAGTACTATCTACGAAAAATGGAAATGACAAAACAGATGACAGTGTTGTAGCAAATGAGAAGGCGGTAAAGAAAATTTCCACCAAAAATGGAACCGAGAAAATAGATGACAAAGCTGTAGCAGACGAAAAATTGACGATGAAGATAAGTCCATCACCCGAAAGAGGACGAAAGCGTGCACATTCACGAGAATATCTGAAGCATTCTGAGCAATATGAACTAGCAAAAAGAAGAAGAAAAGAAATTGAAGAGATTCTGAAGAATGATGGACAAAATAAGGAAGATAAAATGGACGGTAGAACATGGGAAGAGAAAATGACTTCAAAGAATGAAAAAGGGGAGTGCAAGAAATCAATAAAGATGACAAGAGAGACCTGGAAGAAACGAAGGAAAGTCAATGTGAATACTGAAAGTGCCAAAAAAACTGATGTCAGTGAAGAACCGCATTTACTGTCTGAATGTAAAAATGATCGCGAAAGACGAAAGGAAGGTGAATTAAGTTCCAAAAAACGGGCTGATGCGGATCGATCTAGCGATGTTAAAAGGCGTGGATACAATGAAAAAACAGAAGAACGACGATCGGAATCACGAGATCGTAGAGCTCGCCGTAGTGTTTCGAGATCTAAAAACGATAGACGTAGAAGCAGATCGAGATCGGGTCGTGTGGGACGTGAACGAGATCGTAACCGTGATAGACGTTCCGACAGACGATCGCGTTCAGTGGGGCGGCGTATACCACGTTCTAGGTATAAATGAGTTTTTTTTGCATATTTCAATTTCTGCATTCATGAAAAATCTTTCAGTACGTTCAGATAAATCCTTTCTAATATTAAGCTTTGGACATTCTTAAAATTTTGTCAAACTTGTCCAGAATCATAGTGTTTTTGCTTTTTCAGGTCTAATGAACGGTTCCGGAGGGATGACTCGAGATCCAGGGATCGAACTGGACGTGAAAGAAGTAGGTCACGCGATCATTTTCGTCGAAGCAGATCTAGGGGCCATTCTCGCCGGAGCAGGTCTCGGGATCGTTCTCGTCTTGACTTGAGACGTCGCAGAGAGTCATCTCGAGAACGAGAAAGACATGAGCGGGCTAGGTCAAAAGATCGAAATGGTGATAAAGTGAAAAATGAATTTCGGCGAGATCCTGGCGGAAAAGGTCAAATTCGACGGGATGATGTTTCAAAGTCGGAAACCAAAGTTCAGAAGTGAGTTCATAAAGAAGTTTGTGATAATTTTAGTTTTATGGAATTAATATCTAGGGAAATCACTATATTTTTAGCTTTTTGGCTTAGAAAAAAAAAATGCAAGCCATAAAACTAATTTTTCTGCAAATTTCACAAACGCTAGTTATTTAGTGCCAGTCATAATGGATTGCTTTAAGAGACCAGAAAAGAGACCACCATCGTCGGGAAGACAGTGTTAGTTCGATTGAATGGGAGGATCCTGATGAAAAAGAAGAAAAGAAAATTCAGGAACTTCGAAAGCGTCGTCAACAAATCATTAAAAATATGGAAAAACAAAATGATGAGAAGGAACAATCGAGGTGAAGTTTTATTAGTATTTCCATTTTAATACAAAAGAAATCGCATTTTTTAGATATCACAAGGAGTTCATGATTATTGATTCGTTTAGAGCAAGAACTGAGTTCGATGACGTGACACTGGATGAAGATAACCATGAAAAAATAGATGTCAAGGCAGACAATATTAAACAGGAAGGAATTTTTGATAAGTCTGGTGATGAAGAAACATCGAGCCAATCACTTGATGAACAACTACTTCGAGAAGCTCATCAAGAGCTCCAAAAGAAACACGATAGTGATGTGTCCTGCTCCAGTAGTCCGATTTCACCAGCCGGTGAAGATACACCCGCAGATTTCTATGGTGATTTGAAAGAGAAAATGGTCCATATCAAGGTCTGTTTGAAGCTTTCGCTTCAAAGAATTTTTTTTAATGGCAAAAATTTAATCATTAATTTTCAACTTGAATTATTTTTTATCATGATTTACTTAGGGCCAAGAAGAATCTGCCGTTGATCGAGCATTGAGAAAAGCTGTGGAGGAGGAAGCAGAAGAATTGCGAAGACAGCGCGGCGAAGACACAAAACAGGAAGTAGAGAATAAAGTAACTGAGGATTGCGCTGCTTCCACTACTTTTGATATGTTTGCAACAGATGCCGAGCTTCCACCTGAGGTTTTTTTTTTCTTTTTCTTCCTGCTACAAAGTTCTAAGGAAAAGATTTAACAGAGTTTTTAAAAATGATATTTCTATAATGTTAATTTTCTAGGTATTGAACAAAGCTGCAATAATAGTTTCTGGACAAGAACCGGCCAATGCTTCGTTGAAGGATAACTGGGATGATACCGACGGTTATTATAGTCAGTTTCGAAATTTTTTCAGATAAACTCATTTGAACTGCAATTTTTTAGTATCAATGCATATTATTAATAATTTAGATTTTGTGTTAATTAAACAAAACAGCTTGATATATAGTGCTGAGAATTTTTTTTCGTAGACAGCTTAACATCACACACGGATATATGTTGACTTGTATATTTATATATCTCAAAAAAATGTAATTAATCCATTTTTTAGAATTATGTAATTATTATCAAGTACTTGTTCCGAATCATAAATAGTTCAAATAATCTTCATTGAAGAACTTTGCTTTCTATAGGAATTCGTATTGGAGAGATGCTTGATAGTCGGTACCGCGTTTATGGCTATACTGGTGCAGGAGTATTCGGTAATGTTGTGCGCGCTACAGATGCAGCACGAAGTAATACACATGTGGCGGTGAAGATTATTCGGAACAACGAAGTGATGTAAGTTTACACATGTTAGGGACGATCCGCATGGCGAAAAATTCTTTTCATTTGTCGGATTCCTATTTGTTTTCCAAGTTAAATTGATAATTTGATTCATGATTGAATTAAAAAATCTAAAGAGAATTTCAGTTATTGACATTTTTTCAGTTTCTCTTATTATATGTAATGCTATAGAGATGATTCTCTAGCGGGATTTTCATACTTTAAGATTCGGTTAGAAAAAATGCTTTGCGGAGCGTCCCAAAATGATTTCTATTTCTTAATTTTCTTTTGCAAAGATTTTTCATATTTTGAGTACAAAATTTTAATTTATCTAGTTAATTGTAGAATCGATGTGCTGGGTTTTTTACAGCCAAGCTGTGATGCTGCAGTGACGTGTTTCCTTCGGCCGTTATTTACCCATCACTACCACTACCATTACCACCACCACAATCACTACATACATATGTAGCAATGAATCCTCTCATTTGGTACATTCATCTCAAATAGCCATTAGCCAACTTGTTTGATAGCTTTCGTAGCTTACATCAGTAAGGCTGATTCAGAGATTCTAGGTGAATTGAAGTTGATTTAAGGCTGATTCAGAGATTCATAGGTGAATTGAAGGGTGTAAACCTGAAATTATATGGTTTTCCTCTTTCTCTTTATCATGAAATACCACAACTTTACTTGCTTCTCCGTCTCTTCGAACGCGGTAACCGATAGCCTTTGAAAAGTTTCATCAGTGAACATGATAAATTTAAAAAATGTTGTCTAGAATTAAAAAATTATGTTCAGGCGGAGAACGGGTATGAAAGAATTGGATATTTTAAAAAAATTAAATGAAGCAGATCGAGATGATCGCTATCATTGCCTTCAGCTTTATCGGCATTTTTATCATCATCAGCATCTCTGTTTAGTTTTCGAATCCCTCAGGTATAGAATCATTTACAACCTTCATATTTATCAGTTGATTTGATTTTTGTTGTTATGTTTTCTGTTCATTGAAAATTTACTCATAGAAATATTACGAGGATATTTTTAGTATGAATCTTCGCGAATTACTGAAGAAGTATGGAAATAGCGTTGGTTTACACATGAAAGCAGTACGTAGTTATACGCAGCAACTTCTCATGGCACTTAGATTACTCAAAAAATGCAATATTCTTCATGCAGATATCAAACCGGATAATATTCTTGTAAGTAAAAGGATGAAATGTTTATGCGTTACATTCAAACGTTATAGCAAAACTGATTTTATTTAATCTTTTCTTGAAAAGTTGAAATTAAAGCTTTTATTGAAGTCCGCAACATTAGCTTTTTAAGTAACTAGTTTCAATATTTCATAATTTGTAGATAGCTTTTAAAATTCCAATGTTTCAGTTTAAGTGATAGATCTTGATATTGAATCAGTATTTTTGTAGTATTTTCTGGATTTTTATGGTATTGCTTGTTTACTGGTTTTTCATGATATTGTTTGCACTCTTCAGATACTTGTGTATATATTCCAAAAATGTTTTATATTTGTAGATTTTCATACATATATTTAAGAAATATTGCTTCATTTTAAACTTGGGGATTGTTTTTTAGGTAAATGATACCAAAATGACTCTAAAATTGTGCGATTTTGGTTCTGGCTGTCACGTTGCTGATGCTGAAGTAGCACCATATCTTGTATCTCGTTTTTATCGTGCGCCAGAAATTAGTTTGTTTTTTAATAATTTGTATTTAACTTTTCAAATCTTTTCCGTTTTACTAAATTTGATTTTATAATGTACTATAGTCATATCTTGGTTTTTGTAATATTGTTATATTTTCTGCAGTGCTTGGATTACCGTATGATTTTGGCATTGATTTATGGTCGGTAGCTGTCACACTTTATGAAGTATATACGGGAAAAATTATGTTCGCAGGGAAATCAAATAATCAAATGTTGAAATTCATGATGGATTTAAAAGGAAAATTTCCAAATAAAGTAGTGCGAAAGGCGCAATTCAAAGATCAACATTTCGATCAGAATTGTAATTTTTTATACCATGAAATCGACAAAGTGACACAACGCGACAAGGTTTTTTTCTTGTAATTTTTGAGTTTTCTTATATATGCCTGCACCTATACCTTTTTCCTGAACGGCTCACGTTACCAAACTTAATTATTTTTGTTTACTTATATTTATCTCTATTAATTAAAAGTTCAAACTCCTCTAAATTTATTTCTTTTGGTTTTGCCAATATGTTTGACTGAATTTAAAATACTGATTAAAAATCTCATTAGTTTGAGCATATTGGTTATAAGTATCTTAGTAATGATAACCTAGTTAAAGTAATTCTTTATTTACAGATAACTACGATGTCTGTTGTGAAGATTACTCGAAATTTAGAAAATGAATTATTGGGTGATCAGGAACTTGACAAGGTAATTTAGTTCTGAAATAACGATATTTAGTCCTTAGTGTTTTGCAAACTTTATATTTACGTGGCTTGAAAAACATTATTTTAGGAAGGTATGCGGAAGCTTGAACAGTTTCGCTCTTTGCTGGATGCTATGGTTACTCTGGATAACTCGAAACGCATAACTTGTGGTGAAGCACTTAAGCATCCATTTGTTGTAGAAAAATAAATTTTTTATTGAATTATTTGTGGCATTTTAGAATTTTAGTTTATTTTTCATACAACATTTTTCAAAAGCTTAATCACATTCTGAATTTATAAAGTGTCATGGTTAGTTTTCCAATCATTCCAAAATGCCGTTTTCCTTTTTCTTTTTGTTTTTTTTTACTTATTCGATTCGTTTACAGCATCGACACATTTCGAATTTCAAAAAGGCCTAACTTTGCTACACAAAAATTATATAATGGAATGTGTCAATGCTATCTTCAGTTTATTTTTTTTTTCAGTTTATTTTATACCTCAGATAATAATAATGAATCCCGAGATATTTCTATTGATTGGATTTCTAATTACCTGTTTTATTAAATATATTTGCTGGTCGAATAAGACAAAAATGTTAAAAAATCCAGTAATATAGTTAAAAGTACATAGTGCTGTGTTTTTCATCTAAACAAACTGCCACATCTCTACATCTTTATTTGTTTAACAAGTATGTTTTATATAATTTCGCTTGACAAGATTGCATTTTTTTTCGACATAAAATTAATTTCTTAAAAAAAATTGCATTCTAATATAGTAATATATCTTACTTATTTGAATAAAATGACTTTGTACAACTTTTAATGTCGAAAATAGAAAGGTATCAAGTTTTATGAACGTTATAGAGATTCTATTCCATTACTTCATGATAACAGTAAGAGAATTTAAATCCCTTGAATACATATTTTTATCCTTTACATACATTAAAACTGTTCATTTCTTGAAAGTATTATATACGCTTGAAACTGATAACTTCACATGTTTACTTAATCCATTTGTTTTGTTTCAAAGTATTATGACTAAGGAGTTTGACTGTACGTATGAAATTGTATTTCACGATTTTCTATTAATATCATAGAGTGAAACATAGCAAACTGAAGGTTTGTTTTTGCATATGACAAAGAAGCATATAATTTTTTAGATGTTTTAGTGGCGGATGTGACAGTAGGACGATTGTTATTCTGAAATATCTCTGTGAATAAATGCCAAGATGAAGCGGAAGAAATGATCAGATATCGCTATATATTATTGCTTGGGAAAGAATATATCCTTTTGAATTTTCCATTGTTTCATACTTTGTGCAAGTGTTAAATGAATTTTATATCGTTTGCCTTAATTGTATAATAAAATATGGGATCTTTGCAATTTAAGTATAAAACATTCGTAATTAAATTTTCCCGTTGAAAATAATGCAGAACGATCCCTTCATTGAGATAATATTTAAGCAAAGCAATAAATCGATAAATGTATCTTTCCGATAACGCAAAGGAAGATAAGGGAAACTTTATTACGCATATACAGATAGAGTCGGATCACAATCACTAACAATTTTTATGGCAGAATAGAGTAGTCGTTCAATGACGGATTGCTAACGCTGGGTAAGTATATTGTATCACAGAGAAAGTAAGGTTAAAGTTTTGTTTATTTATTCACTTGCAGATGCCAAGTTCATACAAAAAGTTTATTTATTCACTTGCAGATGCCAAGTTCATACAAAAAGTTTATTTATTCACTTGCAGATGCCAAGTTCATACAAAAAGTTTATTTATTCACTTGCAGATGCCAAGTTCATACAAAAAGACTACCAAAGAATCAAATTATAAGATTTAGAGACAATTTACAAATATCTCGAGAAATCAGTGCTTATGTTACCAGATGATTGATATCGCGATCACTACCTTGAGTGAAGTGGATATTGACAAAACGCTGTCCGCAGTAACCACATGCATGATTGCCAGGTTTATCCTAGAAAACATTATTCACGGCCTTTATTCCACATTCAAGCAAATTAGAACTTCTGAAATGCTCTGTATATCTAAATAAGTTCATCTTCTGCTCTTTCCTAGGAATTCAGATATAACAATGTCTCAACCAAAATAAAAGTATTCATTAATTCTGCATTAAATCATATACAACGAAGAATCAAACAATAAGCCTGTTATCTTCTCGCGGAATTATGAAGATCTCTCCAATACATCTCTAGGGCTTAAATTAAGCGTGCAGTTAAGTGTTCTAAAAATTCGACTAAAAAAACTCGTAAGTCTTATTTAAAGCTCAAGTCTCAAAGAGTATTGTAAAATTATCAAAAATAAAAACTGAAGTAACTCCGCTTATATCAGAACTCAATAAATACAAATAAGCATATCAAATAATATTTATGCTCTTCTAATAAGTATTATACGGATAAAACAAACCAATACTCTAAAGTCACCTTACCAATTTAATAT
This sequence comes from Dirofilaria repens, assembly GCA_008729115.1. Taxonomy (NCBI): domain Eukaryota; kingdom Metazoa; phylum Nematoda; class Chromadorea; order Rhabditida; family Onchocercidae; genus Dirofilaria; species Dirofilaria repens. Next base: position 152,495 of record SNRZ01000094.1, read on the forward strand.
ATACACGTGGATGACCTAATGCCGAATGACCACCATCACAATACACGACACGTTGGTCTGTTTCAATTGGTGGAACTTCGGCAATTAATTTTTGTGCAACATTTGGATTTACTTGTTTTGGCATTATAGTAAATCTCACATTTCGATAATCGGCTTGATCCCACGCCTGTTAATGAAATATCCATTGAAATAACGTAAAATTTATGAGTTACAGAATAAAAGCTGAAAATGTTCGATAATTAGATTTAGTATTCGTGCTGCATCTTTCCATCCCAAATAGCATATTTTCAGATATCTTGATATGAAATCATTTCTTCACGATAATAAGCTAATTCGCAGACTCTAATCTAGAAACTATTTCATGGAGCAATCGTTCAGAAATAGATAATCAGATTTGAATCTGAAATTAATCTTAATAGTACTGCATTGTCTAAAGATGATTTTATAATTTGAACTAAATGCATACCTGACCAGTGTGTGTAACTTTATCGTATACTGCATTTGCAGGTGTAATATCTTTCGGAGCTGGCATATCCGATTTAGCACAATATACTTGTGCCAGGAGACGTGATAATCTCCGGCTAACTATTGTCATCTAAATAATGATCCTAAAATAGGTAAAAATATTAACAACATCTACAAGTATATCAAAAAAAAAGATAAAATAGTCGCAAATATGATTGAAATGCATACATAAGCATGAACCAAATGCGATCCGATACATTAAAGCGATTAAATACGCGGCCATGGAATGCAAATTTCTTCCCAGCATAGTAAGATTGTTTTCGATTTTTATTGAATTGCCTAAAAGCCTGTACTGATTTCATTTTTCGACATGAAGCAAGTTTTTCGGAAAGCTAATATATTATAAATTCTATGGCGAATTAAGTGAATTCTAGAAGAATTAAGTAAAAACAATGGTCATTTTCTTATCCGAAAATTTTTTTATATGCATTTCTTACTCTAAAATTTTCTAAAAGTTGGAGTAATTAGACAAATTAAAGCAACAACTTTCTAAAAAATTAAAAAACCGACTAGAATAGTTTTGTAAAGTATATTGTTAAATTTGTATTATTTCGCTTTAACAAGCTTATCATTTAGAAGAATGAAAATATTGCAAGATAATTTGCGGTAGCAAAAGATCGAGATTTTATTCGAAGCGTCAAAAAGATATTTAGCTAATGGATATTTGATTTTTTGCCAAGTTTTTTTATTTTGTTTCTGTTTGTATGCCTATCAGTGGACGATACATGTATATGTTACAGTAGTATTATGTATATGTTACAGTACTATTAATCTATAGATTATTTGAAAAAGAGAAAATTAATCGACAAGTCTGTTTTTGAGCATTAAATAACGTTTAGTAAGAACAAGATGTCCTCTAAAATTCTTTTCGAATATTTAGATTAGTATTGCAATATCAACAAAGAGTAAGATGAATATCAGATTACCAATAAATAAGACTAATTTGAGTAGCAGGCTATCAAAAAACAGGCTAAAATAAATTCTAGGATAACAAGGTAAATTCAATGTACAATAGACATATGTTGTTAATATCAATAATTATAGAATTTAAAAAATTGTCATTATTTTCTTAGTTCAAATTTTTTTTTTGGGAGAGAAAAAAATAATTTTTTTTACCTAATATTTTAGTTAAAAATCTGACGAAATAAGCAAATATGAATTTACTTGACCATTTCAATTACCTGTAGTTATTAAATATTTCTGTATTTAAATTTATTTGGCTTGCTTTAAATGATAATTCAAAAATTTCAAACTGATCCTAAAATTCACACCATTTTTCACTGTTCTCTAAACCATTCTATATAACAAAATTTATCATCTTAGCCCTAAATTTTTTTTTATCTTTTTCTATTATTTTTTTTCAATAGAATATATTTTTAATTACAAATAAATATACGTATATATATTATCATCTTAATAAGAAAATTAGGAATTTTCCTGAGATATAAAAAAATTTTAATTTAAAAAAAAAACTTGATTTTTTATCGGGAAATTTTAGAAAAAGAGGATTGATAAAATGAAATGATTAAATATGAATTTGAAAATTTTGTAAAAATATCTATATCTCGTTTTCAATTATTATGATTTCTTTCTTCAGTTACAGACTTTTTTCTTCTTAAATATTTATATCATTTCATAATATTTTAGAATTAAAAACATAAAAACTTAGTAGCTCTTTTTTTGATATTCTCAAAATCTAGAATTTTCTCAATAATTTTCATTGTCTTGTATATTTATCAATTTTTCCTTATCGTTTAATAAAATCTTTATTCGTAGATAAAATTAATGAAATGATGAGATAAAAAATGCGTTATCTTTCCAAGTACGCTAGAATATATATCTTTGAAATAATCTTACAGCCTTTGAAACTTAAGATTAATAGTCGGTGATTTAAATATTTTAATCTTTTACTTAAATTATAAAAATTAATTTATAGTTTTCTCTTTCTATTCCTATTTTATTCTCATCTTTGTTTTATGTGATTAATTTTTTTAGAAAAGTGAATATATAAAATGTATTATTTTCTTATCATTTTAAGTGAGAATGAGGAGTGGAATTGAAATCATTAATTTGCCTCATCATTGACCTCTTCTAATCAATATTTGAATTAATTTATTCAATTAAATTTCTTCATAAAATTATTACTGATTAGAAGAGATCAACGTTTTTGCTAGTTTTATCAGTCATTCAAATACTTTCATTCATTTCTTTCCTTTTCTCTTTTTATTTTTATTTAAATTTACGACATTTATTAAAATTTATTGAACTCCTAACAAGTATGAATCATCAACTCATATTAATATGTCTTTTTTTTTCTTAGTAAATTTATTAATCACCAAATGATATCAATTAAAGTAAATTTAAGGAGAACTACCAACATTAGCCTAGAAGGCCAGATTTCTCATTCAATGGATGGACAGGGCTCTGGATACTGATTCAATTGCAAGATTTTTAACCGCATCAATGAGGTACATATCTTGAGTGTTGGAATTACCGCAATCACTGTTATTATATTGCCTTATCTTCTCATATTTCGTTTTCTAATTTCATTATTTATTTACCTTTTTTCTTAAAAAAGTATCAATATACGGGATAAATTAATATCATAAACTTTGCTTTATTTCATCTGTTTTATTATCATTTATGTTATACCTTTCCAGTGCAGTAAGAAATGCTTATCATTCTACTAGTCATATTTTTTTCACCTTAGTTTCTATATCATATGATAAAATTTATTCAAAAAATAATAATTAAATAGTGATTAAATGATTTGCACAAAATACACTTTTGATATTTTTGTTGCAAATAAACATTCAAATGACTAATTATTTAGCAAAGATTAATTAATCTGACTATGGAATTTTTCAACAAAAAATCTCGAGAGCACATATTTCGAGTAATCAATTAATCACTACCCAGTTGTTTTTTTTGAATTAATTTTATCATATGATATGAAAAGTAATGTGAAAATAATGAACAAGAAACTGATATAGAGGTGATGAAATAAATTAAAAAAAAAGTGATATCGAACTAGAATAAAAAAAATAATGAATGGTAATAATTTTAACATTAATTGTCATATTTATTTATCGAAGTCTTCAGTTTGCATTAAAATTTATTAATATCAAAAATTGAATGCTGGTTTGTATATTTTCAATTTTCAACTGAATTCATAATGGGAATAGAAAGATTTTAATAACTATTGGAATTAAAATGAAAGATGATATATATGTATGTATCATTTTTTGATACATAAAAATATATATATATACTGATACACATATACCTATATATATGTATATATAAACATAATGATAATAATAATAATAATAATAATAATAATAATAATAATAATAATATAATAATAATAATAATAAATAATAATAATAATAATAATAATATATATAATAATAATAATAATAATAATAATAAAATAATAATAATAATAATAATAATAATAATGATAATAATAATAATAAGACATTGGTATGTTGGATTAAAAATAATAAAGCAATGAATGAAAAAAACAAAATTAAAAATATTTTAAATAAAAGTGTTGCATCTACTGCGCATATATTTATGTAAATGCTTATTCTATATATTATGTATTTAATACATACATGTACTTAATATCATTCTTAAATAAATTTTTATTTAAAATTTTAAATAAAAATAAATAAGTATTTATTTTTACCCAATTATTTATAATTGAAATGAACTGTGTAAAATTCAGTTGATATGATCATGATAATATCTTATTAATTTGTTAGTTTAAAGTTGAAAATTGAGAGAAAAAACCTTTTCAATTGAAATAAGTATAAAAAATTTATTTGCCTGGTCGGAGATAAAAGAGAGAGAGGATTGAAAGGAAAAGACAGAAAGAGAGAGAGGTAAGAAAAAGAAGTCTCGATGATTTCTCCATGAATACAAAATATAATATTATGCCTTTGCTTCATTCTTGCCAATATCTTTAAATAACTTATTCAAATAATAAATTATCCATCGAGAAAATTTCATTTTTTTCCTTCTTTATTCTTCCTTCTCATTAAAAACAAATTGGTGGAAGATTTTTTTGTTTTTAATTGTAAAGAGTTTGCAATAAATTTGGTAGAAAATGCTATAAAAAACAATTATCCTAACTAATCTGCATGTTACTTTTTTTCTCGAAAAAATAAGAAATAATTTGCAAAAATTCCGATATGTAAACAATTATTGTTCCTAATGCTTAGTTAAATATATTTAAATTTAATATGCCTATCAAAATTTGGAATGTTTTTTGATTCAAGAAATACTTTTTTCTCGCAACGTGATTTCTTTACGTGTTATTATTTTTTTCTCAACGTGATTTCTAGACGTTTCTATACGTAATATTGAACTGAATGCTTAATTGCATTTCCAAATTTTTTCTAGCGCTTAAAAAATTGTTCAGAATTATGAGCGAAAAATACAGTTTGGTTTTGTTTTATCTAAAATTCTCGATCATAACTTCCTTGGGATGGATGAATGATGCCAGAACATGTTGTAATGCATAAATGATTTTTTGTTTTCCTTTTACATATTTTTTTGTTTTCCTTTACTTTGAAAAGATGATTCATAGAAGCGATTGATAAGTGACAAATAAATGATAATAAGTGCAGCTTGAGCGAGTCATTTTCTAAAATTATCTATCCATCCATAGATATATAATCTATCACAATCAAAATGACCATTTTTTTTGAATAAAAAAAAATGATAAAATGAGAGATGTGATAATGTTTTTCATATTTTTAGTAATAGTATAGTGATAAAAAAAATTAACCGGCAATTAAGACTTCAACTAATAGTATATTTTAAATAGCAATTTTCATATATCAGTCAAAATTTCATCTTCTACTTTTAAAATAATCCAATTTTGCTGGTTTCAAAAATTAAAAAAGGCAAAAATTGTTCAACTATAATTTCATTTCTTGAAATTCTATTTTTAAAATTTCGTATCTTTTTTTGTGGAATTTTTTTCTTTGATTACAATAAATTGACGAATATGAACAATTTCCTGACGCCATTTTAAAAGATACGTCATTCGTTTCCTTTTATTTATTTCATTTTATTCTTCAATAATATTGCAACATATTTTAAGTTCGATACGATGATATAATGTTGAAATTTTTGCTGATTTAAACAGTTGAAAAAATATAAATTTTTTACTAATTACTACAAATCTTTGAAATAATCATAAATATTACGTATTGAGAGAGTGAGATTATTTGATAATTCTAAAATTTAAAAAGATGAAACATAATTTAATTTAAATAATTTGGAATTTCAGCATAATTTGCAATCTCATAAATATATACCATAAACTATTATTTGTTCCAAATTTTAACCTCTCTAAATATGCATGTGAAAAGCCGACAAAAAATCCTTAAGAATTAAAATGATTCTAAAATATTTCAAATCAGTATTGCATTTTCACCGAAAAGTTATTATTATTATTATCGAGCTTTCGAATATGAAACGATCTTTCCCAGTTTTACCACAATATATCGCATGACCTTTGACTCTTTTTCTCAATTTATGTTGCTTTCAATTTTCTTCAGTTTTACAAAACCACAAGTTTTTTGTCATATTAGGCAACGCCTAATTAATTAGGAAATAGAAATTGTCCATTAATAATTTAAGAAGTATAATTCAATGGGATATGACATCTTGGAGGAAGATATAAAGGACGCTGTGAATTTGCACATCCTTACAATTTAATTGAATTTATCTGTAGAGGAAAATGATAAATGATTTAAGGAATGAGCAAAAAGAAAAGGAATTTTTTCGACACCGATTCTCGAAATATTATATGTTGGCACCCTTACCTAAGAAGAGGAATCATTGGGTTCGGGAACGGAAGCTGACAACAATTTGTCTCATTAATTATTTTCCTAAGTTTTCATTATTTCTTTGATTATTTATTTGAAGGAGAAAAAGAAGTAGTGATGTAATTAAATTTAATAATATTTGAAATTAAAATAATTATTATTTGAATTAAAAGTTTTAATACAGTGTTGGGTGGAAAAAAGAAAAAAAAAATGCAAAATTTAATTAACTGTTTAATAGTTTTGACAAAATTTTGAAAGATTTTTTTCCTTTTTTTAAAGATTTTTTCTTTTCATTTCTTAATAAACTTGTCAAATCAAAGTTAACTGAAAATGTAATTAATATTTTCATTTTAATTTCAAGTACAATTTGAATTGGAAATGAAAATGAATTAGATTTAATTTTAAATGTAATGGATCCAATTTTACGGTAAAATTTTTAATTTAAAAATCAATTTGATTAATTAGCTATGAAAACCAATTCAAATGGAAAAATTCTTTTCCAGCACTTTACTCTTCTTTTAGCGTTTTTTATAAAATGAAATTGAAAATGATGAGAGAGAGAGAGAAGACAAAAGTAAAGGAGAAGGAGGAAAAAAAAACGATAGTCTCGAATAGAATAGAATAATATTAGAAATATATTACTACATTCCAGTAAAAATACAAAATTTCGACCTCATTTAATTTTGCTCAAATTCTGACAAAATTAAAGCCTTAACTACCTGAAATGCAACAAGTCCATTATATATGGTAACATTTCATCTTCTGTTCTCCCTTCCTTCTTCCATTTCATATGGAATGTTTATATTTGAAGAATTGAAAAAAAAGTTGCTATTTTGTTTGAAAACGATTGATAAATTGTGAAACTTGTTTTTATGTTTTGTAAAAAATATAAAAATGAATGCTTTTAATATGAATATATTTTCTCGATCTTCATTGATAAGCTCATTCTCGGATATTTATCAAAATAAATATTTTTCCTCTGCCGATAAGTTCATTATCATATACTATCAGTACAAGTATATTATTTCTTTTATGTATTAATAGATTTTCTCTTTGATATTCGGAAATGACATATCTCGGTAGACATATCGTTTCCACTTATGCATTACATATTTAATTTCTTTTTCTATTTTGTTTTATCATTTTAGAATACTTTAGAATAAATTACCTCAAGCAGATGATAATTTAAAATCTTACGAATTGATTGCAATGAAAAGGTTGAAGGCATTTTATGCAATTATCTTTAATCTATCATTGATATACAAAAGTTAAATTAAAATGTGAATGGATTATGATGAATCATTCTGGCATAACTGATATCCGATATAAATATTCAGTTTGAACTATTAAAATTAATGAAATTTCCTTCAGTAATTCCTCAAAAGAGAAAAATATAATGCGTAGTACACGATATAATATAATATTTGATGGACGAGTTTTTAACAGTACTTATTTGAATTCGAATAGTTGAATTAACTTATCAGTTGTTCTGTGAATCAATAATTTAGAAGTGATATCAATAATTTATCATTTACTGAGAAAAAAAAACAAATATTTAATAAATTTGTTATCAAAAAATGTAAGCAATGTTTGCCACAGACAAATTCTCGAACCTAAAACCATACAATTTATTCATTCCGGGATTAATCCAATAATTTCCATAAAATCATTTGGATAAAAGTTTGACTAGATTAAAGTTTATCTTGAATTATTTGTCACTAAAATACTTAATATTCATTTGAAGTTGTGCTGTAAATTTTTTATGGCTTCTGTTTATGAAAATCATTTATGTTATTATTTATTTCTTTTTTTTGTAAAAAACTTGAACTTTCGAAAATTGGAAAAACGAAAAAAAAAATTGGAAAAATTATTTCATATATTTATGCATTTTTATGCTTATCCTTTCATTTTTATATAAGTGGTGAAAAGAAAATTAATTCTCTACTAATTTCAATTTAATAAATTTTTGTTAACAGTAATTTCAATTATTTTAGTTAACAGCATTTTCAATAATCTTTTTTAACAGTAATTTCAATCATTTTTGTTAACAGTTTTTTCAATCATTTCTCGTTTAAAATTACATTTATTGATTTATAAACATAAGTATAAAAACAGCAGTTTTTGGAGCTAAAAAATTGAAATAAATTTTATAAATTTAGAAAAAAGAAATATTTCAATCATTATTCTACTTAAATTTAAAATGAGATTTTGCAAACAAAAATTTGAAATTTTTTTGAATTTTCAAGATGATATATTTTATAGAAATTCAAAAATTTATTTCATTTAATTTTAAATGAAATAATAATTAGAATATAGTACAAATAATATTTACTTATTTACGTCTTCTTTTCTTTGATTTTTTTTCAACTGACAGTTTTCATTCGACAATTATTCAAAAGTCACTTATAATAGGTGAATTTGTATAAATGACATTGTCGTCAATTAACTGTTGGTAATTAAATTTCAAAATAAAATTTTACATACCATCTTATATTTTCATGTAACAGGTTTGGCAAGATAATAAATAATGATTATATTTACTGCAGAAAAATATAAATAGCACAAACATGTGAAAGATGGTCCGGAAATTAAAAGTTCGATGATCCAATAGAAGTAAAAGTACATATTTATTTATTCGTGTTTTTTTTTTTGAATTCAATACCTATTACTCAATTACTCATTTGTTGACTAATCAATCAATCGATTTGTTTCTTGAATTTCTTGCTAATGTAAGATTTTCATATTAATTAGTTTAATTCAAAATTTTCAACAATTAAAGAGATATGTGGCAAATATTAGTCAAACATATAAAAACAATCAACTAATACTGAAATAATGAATAAATCATTAAAAATTGAAAATATTAAGAATCGAATATCAAATTGTAAATAGTTAATTCAATTAAAATATAAACATTGTAAGAACTGAATAACAAATAATTGTTTAAATTGAAATATACGTATATCTAAATTGTGAACTGATGAAGGATTGAAATAATATATTCTAATATATGATTATATAATAATTATTTTCAAGAAATTTTCACATTTTAAATAATAAATTCATATTAAATTCACTTTTTTAATCTTTCATTTATATATGAATAATATTGCTATTAATAAATTTTGCAATAACAATTTAAATTTGTTTAATTGAATTTAAATATTTTTCTTTCTTAGAATATGACATAAAATTTGATAAATAAAAAACAATACTATCAGTGAAAACAATGAATAATTAATGATGATATTGATTGATTACAATGATAATGATTGATGATAGTATTATGTAGTAATATTTAAGAGCGAAGTGTGATTTCAGATGTTTCATTCAATATTTAATTCAATTCAAAATTTCAATTTATGTAATCTAATTTTTACATTTTCTAGCAGTACGTTTTCTTCATCAATTCAATCAGAATTTGATATTATTAAAAATTAAATTATTTTTTTGTAAAAATTGTCTAATGTCTGTATATATATAATGTATATATATTATAATTACTATGCAATATTAAATTAATTTAATAAATATTTCAAAAAAAAATTTTTACTATTATTTATTTCAAAATAAAAGTATAGAAAATTTTTTTAACCTTGATTTTTTCTGAGTTTAAATTTCACTATGATTTATATAAGAGTAAAAGAAATTAAAAGAATTGATAAAAATTTAATTGCCACTTCGCAGTTCTTATAAAATAATATTTAATTATTGTTTTTATATTTTGTTTAAACTGGCGTTTTTTTATCTTAATTCAGCTTTTTAATTTCTGAAAAATTTCTAAATATCTAAACAAACATTATCGCCGATATGCTCAACAACTGATACTTTATTGAATTGTTTATTTTAATAAAAAATTTCACTTCACAAATTTTAAATTTTTGAGTTTAGTTTTTGAATGCTTTCAGAAGAACTGGCTCAACAACGTATATAAAATGAAGTAAATTTGTTAAATAGACTCACTTTTTTTAATTATCATTTGTTTTCTTAAAACCTAATAATAAAATAATTAATAAAAGTACGCTATTTCCAGTTTATTAACCTAATAATAAAAAATCTAATTAAAAGTAATCGAATAACTAATACTCTATTTACTCTATTTCCAGTAATCGATTTACTAACAAAAATAATCTATTTTCATAAAACATAATAATCGAATGACTAATAAAAGTAATCTATTTCCTTAAAACACAATAATTGAATAACTAATATGGTCATTCAACAATGCTATAACAATTATTCAAAATTTCAAAACAGTTAGTTTTCTTTTACTTGTTATTTAATCACTTTTTTATTAAATTGATGCTTGGAAAAATATTATCAGTTGTATCAAATAAGACGATAATTATGAAAATATATCACTGAATTTTGTGATAACAAATAATTAATATTTTATAAATGAGATGATCATAAATAATAATTCATTTCGTTTTTTATTAAAATATTTGAATTTTATTCCAACAAATAATTAACGTTTGTCTCAAAGATGATTATAAAACAATAATTTATATAAGTTTTTTTATTTTTTCTCATTTGTGATTAGTAAAAAGAAACAGAATTTTTTGAATAAATGAATGATCGCATACTTTATGGTAATTTACTCAGATCTTTTCTTTATTATTTTATCATTCTTCTCATGCCATAGTTATTCATTTGTATTGTTATCATCCCTATAATTTTATTATGCTTATCATATTTTATCATTTCGCCAATTAGAGCTCTTATTTGGCTATTTGGTTATTACATTAAAACAAATGCTTAAAAGCATTTCAAACTGAAAATTCAGATTTTATGAATGATTATTTGATAATTTATAATTTGATATTACATATTGTCACATGAAATCTTATCACTATTAGATACTATTATCAGTTGATAATAATAGAAAAAGTGATGAATTGATTAAAATAATTTCAAAAAATAATATATTATCATTCTTTTTCTCTTTGCCTTTTCCTTTTTTCGTCAATCGTCCATTTTATCATTTCCTCAAAATTCCTCGTCATTAAGGACGGTAAGTACATGCATCCATGAATGACAATAGTTTTGAGGGTCACTCTTGTCCCAATCCTTTTCAAATTAAAAATTCTTTCCAATTCAGTGACCTTATTTGGCCCAAACATATTACTTCACCTTCACTTCATCAATTCTAATTCTTTTTATTATTACCTTCATCTTCTTCACCATCTAACATCTATCTATTCTTCATTTTTAACAATTACTTATTATTATTTGTATAATTTTGAATGAGTCAACAATATTTACATTCATATAATAAATAATCATTTATTATATGAGAATAATGTGTGTATTAAAATTGGATTTACAATTTTATTATTAATAATTTTAAATGAAATAGCAAAATATAATTAATTCATTTATATTTATTTAACAAAAATAGAAAAGAAAAGAAGGGACGATTTTTAGTAATTTATAAATGCCATGCAAAGTAAAATTAACAATTTTATTAGTATCTAATCTAGGAAATTTTTTTCATCCCTAAACTTTCAAATGTCAAAGTTCAATTTCTAGTAAGAATCATTATACTATAAAATACTGCTGTTTCAAATCAAAGATATTATGTAAATTCAAAATCTTTGTCATAAATCATTTGCATGAAATTATATAGCAAAATATGCAAAAGTTCGAATAGCAAGCATAGTTATTGGTTCGCCAGAAAAAAAAAATGAAAGAAAAGTGTGATCGAATCATAATAATCTCGATTTTTTTAACATAATAATCTCGATTTAGCATATGAACAGTTTCGATATGATCATCGGTCCATTCAGAATTATTATTAACCAACATTTTTCAGTTGTTAAAAACTATCACAAATGCAATGCTATAATGAAAAATGAAGATTTTACGATAATAAAAAATAATATTCCATGTAAATGCTATATGCACAATTGTAATTATTGGTATTTCATTTGCGATTACAATTTTTGATATTTCACTTTCTAAGTAATTCTAATCTTCAGTTTTCAAAACTTTTTCTTTATTTTCAATACTGAAAAAAGCTTTTTAAATTTCTCGCTAATATATTCTTAATTTTTTTTATTTTTAAAATAATCCAAAAAATTTTAAACATTAGAGATTGTCTTTATCCAATTACAATAACGTGAGAGTTTCTTTTTTTCAAATTTTGTTTAAATAAGAAAGCAAAAAATTCTGATAGTTTAACTTTTTTTTGTAAAGGTAAACTAGTACTTACTTTTTTTTTATTTGGTAAAATACAAAATAGTTTGTTTTGTTTGAGTTGTTACATTACCTTAAATTTCATTTCAAACATATCAAACTCTTTTGGCTCGTTTATTTCTCTATCAAGAACAAACGCTGGGAATTAAAAATTATTTCGAAAATATCATTTCATGATATATCATCCTCATTATCATTATCGTTTAATCACATCACGTATTTACCTTGATCACGTCATTTCAGTCTTGAAGTTAATAGATTTTTTTTTCTTAAATTCATTGGAATATTAAAATTCAGTCGAAGGCGCAAAACATATTATTTTCTTCAATGATCAGTTGGAAAATTAAACCTGATAAGCCTTAAAATCGAGAGGATCAATGATTTGAAATGTGATAAAATCCATAAATTCAATAAATTAATGTCATAAAATAAATTTCGTAAATAAAGACAAACTGTTTTCGCATAGTTTTCTTGAAATGATCAGAATTATCTGACAGAATATTGCTCTGTTTATTTATTTTTTAATCGAATAATTATCGACAAATCATATTGATCATATTATTATTAATAGTAATAATCTTTAAAAATTTTTAAGTTGTAAGTTATCTAAGAATTAAGTAATTAAAAAATTTATTTATATTCAATTTGCTTTTTACTTTTTCTTTCCAAAAATATTTAGCAATAATTTAAATAAATTCATATTAAACAAAATAAATGAGCAATGCTAGATAATATGTAATTTAATTAATTGCATATTTTTAAAATTAAAATATTTTAAAATTGATTATGACAGTATGAAAATAAAAATGCTGAAGATAAGATATAAATTTACTTAAAAAATTTAATTTGAAATGTCTAATTTGAAAATTTCGAAATTTTCATCAAACTTTGATAATTTCTTTTATTAATAAGTGAAATACAGAACAATTTATTTTCCCTTGTTGATCTTGTTTTTTTTTTTTTTTTTTTTTTTTGTTTATCGATTATCAAATCATTCGTTTTATTATACAAAATTGAACGAAAAAAACATTCCGAAAAGTGAAAAAATATGCTTGAAAAATTTTTAATATAAGAAAGTAATAATTTAAATTTATATTCTTTCAAATAAACAAATTTTTAAAGTAAAATAATCTTAGAAAAATAGGAAATGATAACATCAGGGGAAAGTGATAAGAATATAAACTGATCAAATTTTTGAGAAAACTTGAAATTTATAGTTACAAAATAATAATTCACATTAGAATTAATAAAATTTATCAAATAAGAAATAATAATGAAAAGCAATTATATTATGCAAATTTTCATTTCAAATAAAAATTTAAAAACAGAGAAATCAATTCTATTACAGTAAAACTATTACAAAATAGACATAGAATTGATAATTATATATAGGTACTGTAATAAATAAAAATAGTTTGAAATAGAATTTATCGCTAATTGGATCAGTAATTACTGTTCTATTTTCCAGAAAAATAGATCGCGTAGATTATTCTATTGTTTAAAACTTTAATTTATGCTTACATACTGTTTCTAAATCTGTTTATTTTGGACCTAATTTGTTAATATAGATTTAAACTGAAATATCAGTAGTTTAGAATACAGAAAAACTCAAGAATTCATAAATAGAAATACTTACTTTACTCTATTAAATACTAAAATTAAATTTTTTTATGGTTTTTCTGAATTGTTCGAAGTTATCCGAGAAAAAACTAATTCACTTATAATATCGTCTCATTAGAATAATTTCAGCGAATTGTAATAAAAATTTTATCGTTAAAAGAAAATAATAATATATTTTAAATTACTTTTTACAAAAAACGAATTTATTTAATTTCCAATATTCAATTCCTTTCTTACTCCATTTTTTATTCTGTTTCAAATTGTCGTTAGAAAGCTTTAATTTTTCAATTATTTAAAAATATTTCTATCTTTCAAATAACTTAATCATATACTTTTTGTGACCCTAATAATCCTATAATTTCTTATTCATATAAACTAATTGTCTTATCATTTTCTTCCTTACTACTTTATCTTGAAATTATTTTGCTATTGCTAATCAAAACCATTTCCGATTCCAAGAATTCCTTGCTTATCCTGTCTTTTCTCATTTATGTAATAATTAATTTTTTTGAGTTTATCTTGCAAATCATAACCGTTTTGTGATCCTAATTATTTTATCAGTTCTTATTGCTTTATCATTTAACAATTGATTTTTTTATATTTATCTATTAATCTTGCTCAGTCATAGAATTTGTTAGTACTATAATTAAGTAACATAATGAAAGAGGGAATTTACACACATTTTCAAATATATTTGATGGATGAGAGTAATGCCCAAATGACAATTTTTCATTCTCTCACACAAAACTATCACCTCATCGAGACAGGCTGTCCAATATTTATCGCTCGCATTTGTCGCACCCTGTCACCCTGTCCCGCTTATCGGTAGAGCATGAGGATTGTCGCCCCCGCCTTCTTGCGACAACCTCAAACGACAGATAATGCGACGATTGCTCCACCCCAAAATACATCTTCATATGTACTACTACCTCTTTCCTCATCTTCCCTTTATTTTACCTTTCATTCATTCCGCTTTTCTGAGATACTTAAATAATAACCGGTTATTTGCTATTTTAGAGAAACAATAGAAAAGTATGGTAAATAGTAACAAATACTGGTTGTTAATTATCGGAATTGATAAGAACATTAAGTATTAGTTATCAGTTATTCAAATATCATAGATGTGGCTATAGAAAATTTGAAATTATAATCCATTAGTATTGATGATATTTTGTATTTTTTGTTTTTAATAATTATTTTGATAGTTAATAACTATTGAAATATCACAGATTTAGTGATAAGAATCTTAAAGCTATGATCTATTAGCATTGATCATATTTTGCATTTTTTGATTTTATGAATATTCCGATATTAACATCTTTTTGTTGTTATTGAAGTTTTTCAAAAAAGTATTGTTGTTGTCAAGAAGTGATCAATTTTATGATAATTTTAGTATAATTTTATCATTGTTCTTTTTTTTGAAATTGTATTAAGCTTAGTTAGTAAATATCGAAACGCTGATAAAGAAATGATAGATATATGGTGATAATAATAATGGTTTATAATTCATCAGTTTTTTTGCAGCAGTTATTTGTTTTAAAATTTTTCTTGGCTTGTCATGTAAATCTTTTCTAAGGAATGTAAATACAAGGAATTAAAATTTGATAATCTTAATTTAACGAAATGAAATGTAGTAAAAAAATGCGAAAAAATTTAAATCCTAATCAAATAAGAGGGTAAAGGTTAATGAGCAGATGATTCATTTATCGAAATATTTACTGCGATAATTCATTAGAACTTTATCATTTTCGAGAGATTGCATGCTTCCAACTTAATCAATTGATTTTGCATAACAAATTAGTTTCATTAAAATGATTGTCCCGAATTTCTTAAATACTAATGCGAAAATTTAATTTTAAAAATACTTTATATTATAATTTAATTTGATAATTGATCAAATGGAGGAAAAGAACGAAAAAAGGAAACTTTTTATTTTCTATTATATCAAAATGATTAAATAATAGTTCATTGATAAATATAGCGAAAAAATTTCTGATTGTAAAAATAAAAATCTTTTTGAAGAATTTCAAATAATTAACTTTTGAAAACTAATTGGTATCGATTGAAAATATTCAACCTTGAAGAAATATAGGATTAATTAGCAATTGAAAATAAGAATTGATATTGGAAATGTTTCATTTTTATTCTTCTTCATCCAAATACCTATTGGTGGATTTTTTCTGATTTTCATTAATAAACATCAAAAATTCTTCAAATATTACTTGCATTCGAACCTTTTACAAAATTACTCACTAACTCGCTAATTTAATTATTAAATATTATAATGAAGGAAATACAAAAGAAAAATGAGTCTAAAAAAATGAATATCGATAAATTTATAAAATGAAACTGCATAAATTTTTGCTCCATTTAAAAAAATATTTCAATTCTGATATATTCCGACGAATAAATATCAATTAGCATAGTATTCAATTGATAGGTATATTGATAATGAAATAAAACAAGTTTATTAATATCAGTTTAAAATTATTTTAGTTACCTATTCTCAAATAGATTTCTACTATTATCAATGTAGTTTATATGTTATTATTATAATGTACTCGAAAAAAGGAGCTTTTTCTAATTTTTCAAATATATGGTATGAAATTTAAATGAAAAATCTAACTCTCATATTTTTGCGTTATCGATTATTTTTACTTGTTATTTAATTTTTATTTAGTTTCCAATATGCAATTTCAAATGAATTTTCTCTTCGTTAAAATTGCTTTTGAGCAAAAAAATTTCTTCATTTCTTTAATTAATAATGATGATAATAATTAAATATTAAATTCTTGTCATAATAAAATGTATTTAAACATTTTTCCAAAAAAAAATTTGATATTGTACTTGAATGAAATTTAAATTTCATATTTTTTTCACTTTCAATTGATCATAATTTTGGATTATCGATTAGAAAAAAAATTAATTTTTTTTTTCGATCAAAAAAGGATAACTGACTTTGCTTTTAATTCATTTTCCTTTTTCTCTGCCATATTTTCTTTTATATTTTATTATACAAATAAAACATATTGTATGCACAATTAAACAAATTTAAAAGGCATAATCAAATATACTTAACATTTCGCTATCATCTCTTTTCTTCTCCAATTTCAAACTAACAAATAATCAAATCTCATCAAATATCAATAATACCATTTTAAACAATTATTATGGAAGGTGACACATTATCGAAGGTGACATATTATTATTATTATTATCGTTTTTTTTTCTCGTTGTTTATTTGTTGACAAATTGGAAGGTGACAATAAGCATTGGTTATATTATTATGGAATTGTTGAACAATAAATGTTTCAATTGTTGAACAATAAATGTTATTATACTAATATTGAGTTGCTTGAACAATAAGTACTTGAGCAATAAGTGTTATTCTTATTGCAATAGCAAACAAATAACATTTCATTTTACTTTTCCTTTTTTCGAAATAAATTATTTACCATAAATTTTGTATATTAAATCAATTTGCTGCATAATTTGATAATATGATTAGCATGCCAAAAGCAATGTTTGCATAATCTTAACTAATATGATCATAATATTATAATCAATTAAAGCGATGATCTAATTTGTAAGCTGGAAATTGCAGAATATTCTGGATCCTGAATAATTTACTGATGATATATTAAGATAGTATATCATTAATTTTTACCAGATATCGCTACAACTTCTATTAGAAAAAAATTGAAGTTAAACTTATCAAATCGTTCACACTGAATTTCATTAATGATAGATATATGAATGAAATATGTGATGGAACAGCAGATAATAAAATATCAGTAATAAGAAGTGATAATAATGATTATGTATATAATAAGATATTTAGTTTAAGTTTTTAATAAATTATTATGTTCGATTTTTGATACAATTCCAAAAAATGGAAATTTGAACCATCAAATGATTTTGTAGCTCAAATATCTGTGTAACTTTCTTTATTCAAAAACAACTATTTTTCATTTTCAAAAAATTAAATCCTGATTAATATTGATATCTGATAATGATATGTATGGCGAAATAAATGATTAAATAAAAATATAAAATTCATACATAAGTGATAATTAATGTAATTATATAATTAGTTGAAAATTGCAAATATTTTATTGTATTTTATTTATAAAAAATCTTTTCATATTATTTTATTTTGATTGATATTTCTAAATAATTCATTTTAATTTTTTATTTAATTCCTTTTTACATTTGAATGATTTAATAATTCAATATTTAATTATTTATATTCAAATGATGTGCATTATTTTATTTAGAAAATGCATTGATGGATTACTGAAAATACATCGAAAATTTTCGATGCATTCCAAAAATTTCTACTTATTTTTCATACGATTGATTGATTTCGTAGCAATACTTGCTGAACTGATTACTGATAACAGTAATATTATCAACAATAATGATGACCATTCCAATCAACCAGTCAAGATATCGTTACTTAATGGTTAGTTAGACATTGTCTTTATTCCTTTTCAAACTCTTTCTTTTTGAAATTAAAATTTATTTCTTATTTAATTAGGAATTGTTTGTCTTTATCCTATTTCATTAGTGATTCAAGAATAATAGAGCTGTCAATAACAATAGAATATATCATCCCGATTTACAGTATATTTTGTGGGTAATATGAATAAAATAATACTTTGATTTATATTCTAATTTGTCCAAATATCCGAAAAAGAAACTTTAATTTAAAATATAATATTTTCGTATTCAAAAAAAAGTAAGTTATTGTATGCACACATTAAATTTCAGTGGATATTTCATTTCTTCTATTTCATTTAAGATGCAAATATTGTTTATCATATTGGAATTAATATTTAGCAAATTTGTGTTTGAAATTAGCTTATCATTTTATCATTTCTTCTATTTCATATTTCACATCTATTTTTATTTGCTATTTCGTTTCTATTTTCTAAATAACAGAATAAGTGTAAAATTTTTAAATTAATTTTTATTTTTCTTCCAATCCATTTCATATATGTTGCAAGAAAAAAGGAAAAAATAATATTTTATTTTTGTATTTGTTGAGATTTTTAAAATTAACTTATCCGAAATTAAATACATTTAACTTTTATACTTTATTAAATGAGTATATTTTAAAAACTATTAAAAATTTTATTTTATTATTAATCGTCAAGAAGGAAGGAAATTCATTTCTCGTTTTCTTATCTCGCATATGTGTGTGTATGTATGTAAGTGTGTGTGTATGTATGTATGTATGTGTATGTATGTATGTATGTATGCAATGTTGAAGTTTTCTAAATTTAAATGAGGTCGAATAACACGAGCAAAATATATGGATAACAGGAAATATGTATGATATTTATGTAAATTATATGAGTTAATTACTATTTTTAAAAATCTTTTCGATAATAATTCATTGCAGTAATTTTGTAATTAAAGTAAGTACTAAAATATTTTAATATTAAACAAAAAAATAAGTACTAAAATATTTTAATATTAAACAAAGAATTTGTATTTTTGATATATTACCGTACTCTTCTGATTACTTAGAAATATTATTGATAGATATATTAGATTTGGTAATTAAATGATTAATAAAGAAAATAGAAATGTAAATTGCATTTTAAATATTCAACGAATTTATAACGAAATTGACAAATATCAAGTGAATAATTTAAAATGGCATAATTGTTTCATTTCCAGTTCCTTCCATTTAATATCCATTACGATAATTCGAGAGATAATCTTAAAAGTTTTCTTTTCAAAGATGAAATTGTAAATAATAAATCATATCCGACTACCGATAATAAAGAAATAATGGAAATTTTTGAATTTTTCATAGAAAAGATTATGTTGCAACGAAATGAAAAGATTTCTTTTTAAAAAAATAACCATAACCATTTCAATTTAAGTAATACTTTTCATATTATTTATTATCATTACTAATATTGCTATTGTTAATGATATTATTATCATTAATATTATTATTTTTATTACCAACTATTGTTGGAGGAGCTATTTATTACTGCCATTAATTACCATCAATATTATTATTATTTAATTGCACTATCGTTATTTAAATTCAAATTAAAATAATGTGCAAAAAAAGCGAAAATTTTTATTAATATAATAATTAAAAACATTATAATATCTTGGACATATCGTTATTGCTTGTATTTTTTTCCCTATTTCAATTTCATGATTTTAAAAAACCAGAAAAATTGAAATAAAGAAAAAATAAGAAAATTTCTAAATCATATAACAGATTTCAGGATAATAATTTATTTAAAAAATATTTAATATTTTACTATGTAGCTATTTCTATCGTTTTTTTTTTTTTTGAAGAGGTAAAATGAAAATAGAGAAAAGGTCATTTGATTTACGGTTTTATGATCTTTATAAAAATGACCTTCAGCAAATATTGTTTCTACTAATAATATTGTACTAAATTGATATTTTGTTAATAATGATATTTTTTGGTAATAAAAATTAATCACAATTTTAAATTTTAGTTTTGAATAAAGTATAAATCGTACGTGTACGTGCTGAATGAACTATACGGAGTTAACGTGTTCGTAGAAAGCGTATCCAAGCATACGCCCAAACAAGTATAAGTATGTGTACACGTAGACACACGTGTTGAAGATTAATTGTAGGATAATTTTTTTGGACTAATTAATGGTTTTAAAACAAATATTTTTATAAAAAAATGAAAAAAACTTCTTTAATAAGTAATAGTTGCAGTAACCCATAACATAAGCATAAAATTTTTTATTAAATAATACTACTTAATAATAATATTTGATCATTTCAATAATACGAGTATTAGGTGTTGTTACTTAAAAGTTGGGATTCTGACTTAGAGGCGTTCAGTCATAATCCCTCAGATGGTAGCTTCGCACCATTGGCCGAGCAGGATTACTATCGCAACAACATATCACAGTAGAGTAAAACTAACTGTCTCACGACGGTCTAAACCCAGCTCACTAATTAAAATATTTGATTAAAATTTTTGTTGAGATTTTGTAAAAAAAACGAAATAAGATGAATTTTTAATAAAGTCGAATTATTGAAAAAAAACGAAAAAAAAGGTCAATAGTTCAAATTTTTTAAAATAAAATTCATTTATCGTCCTTTTTTTAATCGTTGATTTTAATTTCAATAAAAAAACAGAAGGAAAAAGAGATGGGATAGTTTAATAGGCTCATTAAATGAGCCTATTAAACAAAAAAAAAAAATTGGCATTTTTTTTCTATTTTTCAATTTCTTTTAATAGACTTAAATTTATTACTGCAAATATAATTATTAAATTTAATTTATTTCTTTCGACAGATTGTTGTTCATTGCTCATTCATAAAAACATAATTATTTTAAGGGAATTTTTAATTTTAATTGAAGTCGATTTTTTTCTATCATTGAAAATTTAAAAGAAATTATTTCAGTTAATTAATTGTTATCAAACTAACATGTTGATCGTGTCATGCACGATGAAATTTTATTTGCAAATGTTGAAGAAGTCATAATTTCAAAATATTAATAAATTTTGTAATAGATAAGTGAGGAATTTGAAATTTCAGAAATTTCTTATCTGATATAACATGCTGATAAAGGATAGCATTGCAAAAATTTCAATCCTAAATAATCCAAATTATTTATATCATAATATTGACTGTTATCATTATACAATTTTGTAATACGATTCGTCGAGAAATTAAGTTCTATTTTTGATAAGATGATAGATAAAAGAATAGGATAAAGATGAATTTGATGATGATAATATGATGATGATGATAAAAGAGATTTTAAATAAAAATAGTTTCAAAGATTTGAACTCAAAATTATACAGTAGTGTTGTAGAAAGGAAAATGATTTAGCAGTGGTCGAATAAGAATTAAATTAAATTTCAACTAAATTTTCAACGAGAAATAATAAAGTACTGTAATAGTCAGAAAAAATTTATAAATTTGAAAACGATAAGTTTTGGATTTACTCTAAGATCATGAATTAAAATTCGAATTGATTTATAATTAGTTTAGAAAAAAATGCGATACAGTGTGGAAAATTGAAAAGTCCCTGTAATCACGATATCTAATGATTGTTTCAAGTTTAAAAGTTAGGATGGAAAAATTTGTGATAATCTCTTTTGAGAGTGTTTTTAATGATATAAAGCTTCACATTCTTTTTCTTTCAATTCTTTTCAAAAAAAAATTTAACTTTTCTAATTTGAGTTAAAAAAGGAAAAAGAAGAAATTAAAAATGCCGTAAAATTTGAAATTACACGCTAATTAATTTCATAAGATATGGTATGCTGATGCAATCTGACATTTGTTCATCCGTTCTGGTTTAAAAGTAAGGAAAAAAGACGGAAGAAAACAGAAAACAAAAATTAGAAGAGTTCATAGTAGACGGTATTTTGACAGTCGTTTTTTTAAAAATATTTGACAGAATGAATGAATTGAAAATAATAAGCAAACTTCCAACATTCGTTTAAATAAATTTTGACATTAAAATAAAATAAATTTAACTGTTGTAAAATATGGTAAAATCCCTTCACATCAAATATTGAAGGATAACTTGAACTCTCAATTTGAGGAATAAACAAAGGTTTTAAGATTTTGGCATAATGAAATTATCTCAAACGTTTAGTATTTTGGAATGAATCCTATTTATTTACAAAATCCTTCTGACCTTTGTAGGGTAATTTTAAATATTTTGCAAGATCATCGGTTAACTTTCAAATATTTTAACTTATAAACAAGTTTCAAGTTTACCTTACTTGAATTGAAATGATGCTATCAGTGATGAATGTAATTTTCATTTTTTTTTTCAATAGCATTTCAGATATAATCTGAATTAATCGATACTTGAATTTTTCAGAATCAATACTATTTGATATTTTTTCTGATTTTCATCGTTATTTTTTTCATCGTCTCATTTAAACTTTCATATATGATAAAAGTTTCTTCAACAAGTTGTTAAATTTCAATGATCAATAATTCCATATTATTTTAAAAATTTCGACATATTTTGCTAGACACAATAAATTTAAATTGTTTTTAAAATTTTTTCAATTAATATTTTTTTGCTTATCTTTATTCCTTCAAATCAAGTATTAAGAAAAAGTCTGCGAAAAAGAATGATTCAAAAAATAATTTGATCATTAGCTGATAATGAAATACTGGAATTGATTAAAAATATTTTTCAATTTCGAGAAGATTATTTTAAAACGTATATATCTACCAATTTTGACTGAAGATAATTAAAATTGAAATAATTATTTATTTTAAGAAAATATTTTTTAATTCTTAAAATTTTCATCGTATTATTCAACTGCACGAAATGAATTAATGATAATTAATTTATCATAAGCTATTAGTATAATTGTTTTTTGCTAATTAACTCTTAGCTATATGTAGGGATTTATTCGTTTTTGTCTTATCCACAATATCGAATTAGATAATTTGAATATCAAAAAAAAGTAAATACTCAACTTGGTCATCGAGCTAATTAATCCTTAACTGTTTCAATAATTTGTTTTAAATTTCAATCAATTTCTCAAAATTAGACAATTTAATACCAAAAAAAACTTCACACTGCACCTGAGCCCGAATTTTCATTTAATGGTAGGATTAAAGGGATTGTGAAGTGTAAATTAATTCCTATCCTACCATTTAAATAATAATAATAAAAAAACGAAAAATAAATTTATATTTTATACTTAAAAAGGAAACAAAAACATTTCCCACTTATATTTTCATTTCATATATTATACTTTTTTGTTTAAAAAAGTTTGAAATTAATTATATTTAAATTATTGTTGGTTTTAGTGAAAGAATTAAAATAGGAATTGCAATTATTCGGTGAGAAATATGTTTCCAAATAAGAATTAAGCGATATTTGATTATAAAATATTATTCAAATGACAACAGTTCAATTGTACAATAAAAAATTCTTCACTAACAATGAGTTATTGTATTTTTAAAATAAAAAAAATTTTTTTTATTTTTGATAAGCGACAAATCATTCATTTCTGAAGTTACAATTTATACGTGGAAATACTAATTTAGAATTGATTTTTTTTTTTGAAATTGTTCCAAAAGATCTAAAATGAAAGAGAAGGTCAAATCAGAAATGTATCTTGTCAACCTTGCTAGAATGACATCAATCGATAGTATTTTACAAGGTCATTTGTTGTTATCCATTTGAGATTTGTAGTCTATTCAATGGTCAATATATGCATCCCCCTAACACTTCCCGTGTTCCTATCTTACTATGATATATTATCAAAGATATTATCAGTAAGTTTGTCTGAAACTTCAAACGTTGGTTTATTTTTTGATTACAACTAAGATAAAATAGAGGTATGGATGACATTGAATTTTCAAACATTTAATTCAAGCAATTTTACAAACTCGAGAGAGCAAATAAATCGTAAAAAACAGAAATCATTCGTTGAAATTTATAAGAAAAAAATTAAGTTAAAAAAGGAAGGAACAAGAAAATCCCGTTGAGAAAGAGAAAAAATGAATAAAATTGAAATAAAATTTCCTAAAAATAAATAATTGAATAAGAGAGAAAAGAAAAAAGTAATTTTTAAAAAATTTTAATAAAAAATTGATGAAAAGAATGACGAATTTGATATATTTACGAATGGGATAATCTGTCTGATATTTGATATTGGAAAAGAGAAAATTTTTGCACAGTGTGTGTGATAATGACGCTTTTACGATTATCCTTAATCTGTTATCAGACAATTTATGATATATTTTATCAACTATGGAAGCAAAAGCTGAAAAGCAAACCTTAAAATGAGATTCTAACTTTAACATTCAGAACATCTCATACACCGCAACATTATCCTTTTATTAACAATTTTTAGTCAACAATTTTATTCGTTCATAAAATATATTTTTGAAAAAAAGTGAAAAAAGACAAAAATGGAATAAAATTTTGAAATATAAATTTATCCGTGATTCTATTGATTTTGAAATTATGTTCAATAATACAGATTAAAATTTCAAAATACATAATCAGTTTATATATTGCTGAAAAAGAAAAATAATTACATTCGAGAATTAATAATTGTCAGAATTCGTTTGTTACTTTTATCAATTCTGATAACTTATTTATGAATAAAATATTCAGGATCACTGATAAACATTAAATGAAGCATAATATGTCAAAGTTTCAAAATTACATATTATTTTTATTTCTAATATTACTATTGTCACATGTAAAATAGTGTAAAAGTAAAAGGTTACAAAGTTTGATTCTACGTATTATTTTTTTCAGATCCGTCGATGCTCCGATTTGGTAATTCATCAACATCTGATTATTTCAGACTTCTTGATCTAGATGGTAATCATTTACTAATCGGCGCAAGGTGATTAACCTTCTTCTTCTTTCATTTTTTAATTTCATTATTTCATTTTAACTTTAATCATTTGAAGAAAAGAAAAGAATGATAAAATCGTAAGATTCAATTAATTTTGCTTCATCCAATCATCTTCGTCTATCATTTAATATTATCATCCATCATTTATTGATTTGATAAAATGCTTAAGATGACTGAAAATTTTTAGAATATTTAAAGATGAATTTACAATACTCAAAGATAAAGATTACTAACAGTCTTTATCACACAAAGATTGAGAATAAATTTTTCGTTTTTTGATAATTTAAATTTATTTAAATATCGCATTCAGACCATATTCATCAATTTTTTAAATTA
This sequence comes from Dirofilaria repens, assembly GCA_008729115.1. Lineage (NCBI taxonomy): Eukaryota > Metazoa > Nematoda > Chromadorea > Rhabditida > Onchocercidae > Dirofilaria > Dirofilaria repens. The sequence goes on from SNRZ01000094.1 coordinate 178,400, forward strand.
ATTTGTACACAACGAAAAATGAAATCAATAATATTTCAAATTTTAAATATTTTATAAACCATAAAAATAAACTGTGATTATGCAAAATTTTTCTTTAAATAATATTTTGCTATTAAAAGATATCGAATACTCATTGATTACATTCTGCGTAACTAATATCAGAAACTGGAACTATAATGATATCATAATATATTACAATTTTATTATCATTTCAAAAATAAAAAGATTATAATTTTTCAAATTAAATTTTAAAGCTAACAAAATTAATTGTATTTTATCAAATTAAAGTTTATTCTTGAATGTGAATAGAGCTGTAATTTTGCAGATTTTAATTAAATAAAATATTTAAATAAATATTTCTGAATTATATCATTATTAAATATGTAGCAAAGAGAAAATTCTCGGAGTTTCACTAATTAATTTATAGATAGAGCATTTTTGTGAATAGAATTTTTATGCTTTTGATGGTATTACTAGAGTATCATATATTTATCATTAATTACAATTCAGTATTATCTGTCGTATTTCTAAACATCAAAAAATGTTGGAAAATAGTGAGTGTACAAAGAGATAAAATTAAAATATTAAATAAAAATTTGCATAAAATCTGTACTTTTTTAAGATAGATATGCATATTACCTGATAAATAATACTTATAATATATTTTTTTAATTAAATTTAATTTGCTTCGATTCCGTCCAAATAATTAACGGTAATATGATAAAGTAATTAATTAATTATATTCGGAAAGGAGGGATATCTCTGATAATTATATTTAAAATATCTTTAAATAAAATGCGTTATGATAAGTTTTTCCATTCACATTGTAATATTATTTTATTATCCATATTTGTAATTGGTTAATTTTCATTATAATTTTAAATTTAAATTTAACAAGACTTTTTGCAGATTTTCATTTTTATCATTTGATTTAATTTTCCTCGCAATATTTTGAATTGACTAATTTTCATTTAACTTATTTAATGAGTCGAATTTTATCAATCAATTTCTTATTTCATATTTATCATATTCACATACGCTTAAATTGGATCAAAATTCATGCTATTTTATTTTTCTTTTGATTACTGATTAAATGATAATAACTGGATAGTCCGAGAATATAAAATTTTCAGAAATTTTCCTATTGAGATATAATAAAAATATGCAAATTAGATTTAGACACTTTTGCAAACTATAAAATAAAATAATGTACAGGTAGTTTCATTAACTGTTAGTTTGAATACTCAAATTTAATTAATTTAATTAAACATTTTGTAGAGATTCTGTATATAATATCAGTATCGCAACATTCACCGAAATACATTCGATCAAATGGCCATCAAAGGAAAGCGTTGTGAAGGAATGTTTAATGAAGGGAAAGACAAAGGTAAAAATAATAGTAATAACAATGATTAATAATAATCAATAAATGATAATAACAATAATAGTAACAATAATGACAATAATAATAATATCGATATTAAAAATAATAGTATTAATAATAGTAATAATAATGGTGATGATAATAACGTTATAATAATGATAATAATAGCAATAAAAATGAAATTGTTAATAGTAATAATATTTCATTTGAATGGCTGCTGAGAAGCATATAATCATGATTGATATAATTTTATTTGTAAAAATTAAATTTTTGCCCCGAAAATTTTCTTCAGATTTCAAATTGTAAATTCAATTTCTAATTTATATGAAATTTTTTGTTAAGTAATTAAATTTTTGATTTGAATAGCAGCTGTTGGAAATAGTAATCAAGTACTACTTCATTCAATCATAGAAAGCTTTCATCAAAATATAAAATTTTCCACTATTTCTCCTTTAAAAAATCTTTCGTTTCGATGAAAGAAGGTAATGATATTATCGGTATTAAAGAGATGGAAAAAAATTTCATTCTTAACAATATGAAAAATGAAAATTTAAAATGAAATTTAATTGGAAATGCTAACATTCATTTCAATTTAATTCAACCATTCAAATGACAATTTCCGAGAAAAGTTCTATTCATTTTCTTTTTTTATCTAAATATTAAAATATACCATACAAAAAAGTTTGAAAAGAAAAAAATGAGGAAAAAAGGTGAAAAAAGAAAAAATATATGTTCAGGTTGATTAATCAAGCATAAACAAATGTTCCGACTAATTTATATTAGTAATAATAATTTTTTAAATGATCGATCCGATTAATTCATAATAGTGATATTTTTTTTTCAAATAATCGGTCGCTTTTTTTATATCTCCATAAGCTTGATTTGAAAAAAAAATTATGAGAAACGGAAATTTTATTTTGAAGGAGAAAAATCATCGAAATTTTTGGAAATTTATATCGTATATTCATTGATTCGTTTTTTTTTTCATTTTTTGGTTGGAAATTGTGAAATAAATAATTAAATTTGAAAATCTTTTGGTTTAAAGTTTAAATTTTATACGAAAAATTCAATAACTACGCAATTTAGAAGTATAAATAAATGTATATTTCAGGATGCATGCCATAATTACGTACGAATCCTGGCTAAAGATGATGATCAAAGTATTTTGGTTTGTGGTACTAACGCATTTCAACCAATGTGTCGTAAATATGAGCGTGAAAAATATGGTGAATATAGGCAAAGTTTAGAATTTTCCGGACTTGGTATTGCTCCGTATGATCCAAATCATAATTCAACATTTCTTCGAGATAGCGATCTACTGTATGCTGGAACAGGTAAAACTTCATTTTACTAATAATGCTTGAAAAGTTCTATTGTAATTTTATAAGATTGAAAAGTAATTCAAATTTTTAAAAGTTTTAGAGAAAATAATTGGACTTAGTTTTTACTATTTGTTTACATTTATATTTAAATTCAAATCTGAAATAATAGCAAAAATTATTCGCCTAATTCACTACGATATATATATTATATATATTGCTCGTTTTCAATTAATTTTAAGTAATTAAATTTTTTGCTAACTTTTTCTACCACAGAATAAAAATAAATGATTAGATATAATTATGCAAAATTTCTTGGAATAAATACCAAGCAACCAAATTCGAATTCAAAACTTTATTTTAAAAAACAAATTTAAGAAAAGTAAAATTGTGAATATGAATTAACTGATAATAGTTTATCTTTTAGTTTATCTCAAGCTTCTAGAAAATATGCGTTTTATACAAAATCATATGCTATCTGATATCATGATATTCGTATTGACATTTTTATTTCATTATCAATTCTTTTCAAATTTAAAAAAAAAAGAAAATTTCATTACTTTTTCAACCTCTTTTCTTGTAAAATCAAAATTATAAATAATTTAGGAAGAATATAAACAATTTTATATTACAAACAAAATATTTTGCTTATTTCGTTGAAACAAAAAATTGAAAAATAAATTCTCAAATAATTGCATTTTTAATTTATTCTATCAAAATTTATTAATATTTTTTATTATTTTTATTACATTAGCAGAACCAAAAAAAAATAATTTCAATTACTTTAAAAAAATTTTTTTAATAATTTTTTTCTTTCGAATAATTTTTTTGAAATGACTCTTATCGATCAATTTTATCCAACATTTCTGGCCATTTACCATTTTAAAGATATGACCTTCGAAATTTCACATAAATTTTATAAATGTTAACGAAATGTACTAATTACTACTACCATCATCACCATCACCGTACACATCGACTTTTCTTTTATCCAAACGACAACAAAAGAAATTCCCATACTTCTTATATTTTTGTATTCATTCATTTGTTCCTTGGCCAACAAAATGATCAAAAAACTATCCATTTTTCCCATACTTTGAAATAAAATAATTAATTATGGAAAATTATTCTTGGACTAATTAAAATTTTAAATTTAAATTTCAACTCATCTTTTTCCTAATTTCAAATTTATTAATTATTACGAAAAAAGTAAATGCATTTCAAAAAACATCTCCAGGATTATATTGTTTACATTTATCATTAAGTAAATAAAACCTCATAAATGTAAACTATTGTAATATTCCGAGAGAAAGAGAGAAAAGAGAGAGAAAGAATAAAAGAGAGAACTTAAATCATAATATTTCAAATAGTACTTAATAAAAATGAAAAGAAATCAAAAAAATAATAAATTCATCGAAATTTCATTTATTTTGAAATTTGTTTTTTCTTCTAATTTTCAAATTTCGCTAAAATAAAAATTGAAAATTTAGTCATTTCAAATTAAAAATTAACCATACCTATGTTTTATTAAATAAGAAAAATTGATCTCATAAAAATTGACCGATTGATAATTTCAAAAAATGAGAAAGTAAATAAATGGAAAACTGAAAGAAAGTAGAGAGAAAAATTGTTTTTAAGAAGATTATGAAAGACCAAATCTTTCATCTTTTATAAATAATTAAAATTTATTGCTAAAAAAGAAAGTATCGGTTATTTTAAAATAAAGATTCTCAAATTTTTATTTTCAATTGCAAGGAACTAAAAGTATTGTAATTAATCTAAATTTATATTTCTTAATATCAATTTTTAATCGTCCATCAAAGGATCTATTTTCGCTTGTTGTCCAAAATACTGTCCCTCTTGTGTGAAGGTCAACAAAAGGTGACATAAATGGTCACTTGTTCCATTTAATCATTAATGGTCACTTGTTCCAAAGTAGTGAAAAAGATATGCTCTTATTGATAATACCGTCTTGTCGTAGAATCAAACATTAAAATAAATTGAATTGAAATATGAAATTAACTACCGTAAGTAATGGACTATTGATGCTAATCTTAAAATCCAATTTCAAAATTTTCGATATTTTTATTAATTGATTAACTAATCTTTTCATTTTCCGTATTTCTTGCAAATTTTATTATAGAAAAAAAGAAATTGAAAAAGAAGACATTTACGGAAAATAGGTAATATTATCGTTTCTTTTTTCTCGACCTTTTTATTTTTTTCTTGATGTCCTTCAAAAATGTCATTAAAATTAAACTTCCCCGAATATCTTAAAAAATAATGGCATTCTTGAATATCCCTGTTGAAAATATCAAGAAAAGCAAAATCAAAAATAAAACAATTAAAATTTTTACAAAAAAAGTAATTTTATTTTTATTCATTTTTAAAATTTATCATTTGAATTATAAATATAAATTTAATATTAAAACAAAAGTTACTTCAACTTTATCTTATCAATGAAAAAAAACTCTAATTTTTAGAAAACATTCAAATCAAAAAAACAGCAGATAAATTATTTATTTTTCTAACTGATAAGAAAATATGATAACTTGAGTATAGTAATAATTTATTGTATTTAAATTATTATAACTTTTATAAATCGAAATTATACTAATGAGATGTAAAAGCAATAAACATCAATTATTATGTTTGTTTATAAAATTTTGTTATACTAAAATTCGTTAAATTTGTTTCAATATATCAACATTATGTAAACGAATCAAAATACGTTCGTATTTATTGAAACTTTTCATTTGCATTTAATAGCTTTATATTTTAAATTAAATTTTTAGTATTTAAATTGAATTTTGGAAATGTATTTTCTTCTTTTAAGTGCAAATAAGTTAGGTATATTTAAACAGAAAAGATAAGATATCAGCATTTTAATTTGATGAAATATTGATAATTTTGGCAATTGACTTGAGGACATAACCGATATATGAGAAGTAATTCCAGACTCAATTTTTGAAGTTTTCAAATAATTCAATTTTTAAAACGATTTCTTATGATTCGTTTCAAAATCTTTTTTGGTCGATTTTGTAAAGTTCATTTCATGACAAAATTAAGCAATTAATTTGGCTAATCATTTTATCAAATAAATTACAGTATCGGATTTTTCGGGTGCTGATCCCTTGATACATCGACGAAACATTACGAAAATCGTTGATTTAGGTATTCGTACAGAACGAAATGATGTCAAATTTTTGAATGATCCACATTTTGTTGGTTCATTTCGAGACAACGAAGTAAGTTTTGCGAGGAAGAAAAAAGCTAAAAAAAATTTGCTCATTTTTTATCTCATCTTTATAAATGAATCATATCATTTAACTTTATCATATCTTTAGAACTTTCTTCCATCCTTTTGTTCATATGAAATATCAAAGAAATTCATCCACATTTTAATAAAATCTGAAATAATTTTTACACAATATTATTGATTCATTTACTTCAAATTTCAAGTAGTAATTGAATTTGAAACTCAATTCTCTCTGAGTAGGAAATGTTGTATTTTTTAAAAATAAAAAACAGTAAAATGAAATTTTCGAAATTTTAATTCTCTCTGATTAAGAAATTTAACCATCCGTTACTTTTATTTTATGTGCAAAATAATTATAACATTTTTTTTTCTATTAACAGAATTTCAATCTATTATTATTCATTCGTTTTTTGAATTTACCAATTTTTGAAATATCAAAATGGGAGGCCATCAATGTTCAAAGGATAATAAAACTTGCAGTTTTGTTGGACAATAAAAGAGGGGTGGATGAATGGATGGATGGATGGATGGATGGACGGATTGATTGATTCTTCTTGGCAAAAAAAAAGAGAAAGATGAAGAATCAACCGGTTCCAACCTTTCTTCCAACTTTTCTTTCCTTTTTTTTTCATCTTCCTCTCTCTCTTTCTCTCTCTCTCTTTCTCTTTCTCTCTTTCTCTTTTTCTCTTCCTCTATCTCTTTCTTCTATCGTAAACGGCACTGATTTTTTTGTTCATTTATGAAAATAAAAGATTTGAAAAAAAAAGATGCAAAGAACATGTGAAATGATAATTTCTTTTTGAAATGGCTTTTCTTATTTTTAAAAAGCCTAAAAATTTCATAATTTCTTCATTGACCCGAATTGTAAAATAAAATTTGTCAAAGAAAGAGAAAGAATTTCATTATTTTAATAACAATAATCTCTTTCTCTCTTTATTTATATTAATTCCATTCTCTGTCATATTCTCAAAAGATATCATAAATTTTATACATTTCCATTATTGTAAAAATAATCATTTATTACTTTTGCAAATATAAAACGAAAAAAAGTATGATGATGAAGAAAAAATATTATTAAATTTTATCATGATAATTGATAATCTAATATTTGCAATATTTTTGGTCTAGATAAATAAGATTACTGGATTTAATAAAATTTTGTAAATATTTTGAAAAAAGAAACATTATTGAAATTTGAAATGGATATATATTAGAGGGAAAAGATATTTCATTATTATGATAATTAGTATTTTACTTTTTTTATAGTAATAAAATATAGTTATTGCAGTAATTTTAAGATGAAAATTCTTTGTTTGGAAAAATGTTAAAATTCTGTAAAAGTTTCATTAAAAATAAAAATTTGCTCCAAAAAGTTTAAAATTAAATTAGCAACAATGTAAATAATTATCGTTATAATTATTATCATTATGATATATGTTTATCTTTCTACTCTTCTAGTACTGAACCAAAGATTTCAAATTTTTATAACTATAATATATATTGTTCTTTGTAATATTACTATGTAATATTTTAAATACCCCATTATTTAAAATGACTGATAGTGATCATAATATAACGTTAGTTTAGTTATTTTTATATTTGTAAATTTTTTTTGAATGAAATTTTCTCGAAAATGAAAGACGTTTTATATCACTCAATACTGATAATTTAAAAATGCAATCTGTTCTTCGATATTTATTATCTACTTATCTTTTCTACTTTTTCTTTATTTTTCACTTTTTTCCTTAAGAATTTTTTCGAATTCATGAAATTTATATTATCCCTGGGTCGATATCGTACATCAATAAATTAACGAACGGACTTATGTTACTTTGACATGTTTTTAGATGGCAAATAAGATACTGCTACAATAAAACAACTTGAACAATTATTTTTTCAAATTGAATGAATCAATAATCCATGCATTAATGGAAATTACAACAATTTTTTCCTTTAATTTTGTTTAAGAAATTGAATTTTAAATTAATCTTATGCAATGTTTTAAAATTAAAAAAGAATTAATTAAATTTTTTTTTGTAATAGTTATTTCTAATTTAATATCAGTCTAATATGAATTTTTGCTATCAAATCTATATCATTATGAATTAATAATAACTGAAATAATTAAACATAATTCATTTCAAATTTTTAGTATATATATATCTGGTTCCGTGAACAAACAGCAGAGCACGAATCATGTAGTGATAGCGCTATACATTCTCGTATTGCTAGGCTTTGTCGATCAGATAATGGTGGTCCAAGGCCTTATTCCAATGAATGGACATCATTTGTAAAAGCTCGACTAAATTGCTCTATACCAGGCCATTATCCATTTTATTTCGATCAGGTTGGTAATAATAATGCTAATGCTAATAATAATGCTAATGCTAATAATAATAATAATAATAATAATAATATAATAATATAATAATAATATATAATAATAATAATAATAATAATAATAATAATATAATAATAATAATAATAATAATAATAATAATAATAATATAATAATAATATAATAATAATATAATAATAATAATAATAATAATAATCACAATAATAATAACGAATAATAATATAATATGAAGAAGAAAATTACTGAAGAAATTTTGAAAGTTTTTTTTTAATTTCATAATTTTTCATTTTTCTTGTCGAAATTATTTGCTTCAATTATGCAAATTTATTTTTCCTAAATTCATTCGATTAGATTATCTTAAATTTACAAACTTTATAGCCTACAGAGCCTAAAGTATTTTATCTTTTGTGAAGGTCTCGATACTGTGATATTTTAGATCGAAGCTATTGCACCACCAGTAAATACCATTTATTTATCGAAGGTAAAACAATTAGTCTATGCAGTATTCCGTAGTCCATTGGCTGGCATTTCATCGTCCGCAATTTGTGCCTTTGACATTCAGCAAATTAACGATGTATTCTCGGAATCAAAATATGGCAATCGGAACAACTTGCAATCATTATGGATGAGTGCACTTTATAGTGATATTTCAAAATATCGGCCTGGTAATATAAGCTTATTAGTTATGCTATTAACATTTCGGCATTCAAGATTATCTGGAGTTAAAAGTTCTATGATATAAAATTAGCTCAAGTTTTGCAACTGACGATAAACTTAAGTTAGAGGTTTTGCAATTAAAATTGCCTCAAATTAGAGGTTTTACTTTTAAGATTAACTTAAATTCTAAATTCTGCAATTTGGTATTAATTCAAGTTAGAGATTTTATAATTAAGATTTGTTGAAGTTGGAAGTTCTACAATTAAGATTAGCTCAAGTTGGATATTTTACAATTTTTATTAACTTAAATTAGAGACTTCACAATTTGTTATAATCGACCTTCAGAAATTTTAAGCTTTAGTATAAAGCTATATCTAATTAATATTCGATTGAAATTTAAATTTTTTAAAAATTCACAAATTGATTTTGCTCTGTTCAGTTATATATTAATTATTTCAGGTAAATGTACAAATAATTCTCGCTTGTTACCTGAAGAAGCGGTAGCATTTGCTCGAGCTAATCCATTGATGAATGAAGCAATACCTAATTATTTTGGTGCACCAATTGCGATACATACGGGTCAGAATCATTTTACACAGATTATCGTTGATCCTCAGGTATGATTTTACATATATTTAATTAAATGAACAAGAAAAAATTATTTAAATTGTTGTTAAGAAATCATTTATAGAATTTCACAAATTATTTATAGAATTTTACATAATAATAATTTTAATTTAGGTGAAAGCAATTGATGGACATTCGTATGATGTTATATTTATTGGTACCGATCAAGGTAATATTTTCAAAATGGTCAATTTGGCTGGTACCAAAGCTATCACAAAGCAACCATCTTATCATATTCATACATTTCAAATTACTAATGTAAGTTTAAAATTAAAATTATCTATAAGATTTAAATGAATTAAATGTTGCTTATAAAATAATATTAATTGTTATATTAATTTTAAATATTTTTTTTGTTGGATTTTTGCTTCTAAATTTGTTAATGATAATTTGCATAAATTATAATAATATATGATAGTTTGTAAAAATATGAAAAGAAGTGTATTAATACTTATATACTCTTTTATTCATTTACAGGAACCGATTCGAAATATGATGCTATCTCAGGTGAATATGGAAGGTTTACCTGTTGAACGATACCTAATAGCTGTTAGCGAACGATCCGTTGCACGTGTTCCTCTTGCGCAATGTAATCGCTTTAGTACGTGTGCAGATTGTGTCGCGCTACGTGACCCACATTGCGCATGGGATTTGGAAGCCAAGAAATGTGTACTATTAAATGATAATTTAAATGGGTATTCTTCGATGATTTATTCATTTGCATATCTTATTTATTTTATGAATGCTCAGAAAAAGATTATTCTGAGACTATTGCCAAAGATCAAAGGTAATGAATTATTCTTCTGAGATTATTGTGAGAGGGTTAAAGGTCATGGAATTGTCAAGGAAATTACTACACACAGAGTGTTAAAAATGGATGATTGTAGCGTCCTGGGAGTTTAAGTGTATCGTCATCAAAAGCCAAATCATTATCATACGATCCGATAATAGATGCATATAGAATGTTTCATTGTCAAAGACGAAAAATAATGGCCATTAAGTCAATTAACAATAAATAGCAATTATAATTTTATGCTCAAAATTTGTCTCGAATTTCTAATAAAGGTCATAGGTTACTGCATATTGAAAATGAAGAAATGTCCTATTGAAAAATGCAATAAAAGTATATATATTTGTCATAAAATCTTATAAATTTTTCTTTCAAATATATAAATCAAATTATCGATATATGCCAAGAATTTTTTTTGTCACAATAAATTCATTTAAAAATAAAAATTTTTAAATTAATTTTCTCAATTTTTAATATTTGAAATGTTAGGAAGAAATCGCATCAAAATTATTTTGTATTAAATTTTATTACAATGAAATCACAATTACAGGTTATATGAGCAGGATATTATAACAGGACAGGCAGAAAGTTGTAGTACTCTGACAGAATTTCAACATTTCTTCAACTCTGATATTACACCACCGATCGTTACTGAAAAAGAGGAACCTTTACAAGGTAATCATAATCGTTTTTTGTATGTTCTATAATTAATCATCTAATTGCAAACAATTAGATGATTTAACTCAACTTAATTCTTTTTGTATTTTATCAGTATTACACAATTAGTTAATTAGTTTTCAATTTGAAATATTTTATCAGTATTACACAATTAGTTAATTAGTTTTCAATTTGAAATTAATAAAATTTCGGCTACTACAATATTAATTGCAATTATTTATTATCATTATCAATCTGTTTGATAATGAACTGATTTATTATTTTGGTATGTTAATAGATTACTGCATTTTTTAAGATGTATCGTATATTCTTCCATCGTCCAATTCTCCAACAACTAGCAAAGATTGTATATGCGAAGAAAAGAAGCCAATTCAGGCTTGTGCTTCGACCAGTAATTCAGCCTCACTCGGTATAATAACAGGTTCCATTTTTTTTTTTTTAATTTTTTCTAAATTTTAATTTATTATTTAGAGTAAAACACTCAAATTTCTGAAAATTGCATCTTTTAAAAAAGAGTTGTAAATAAGCAACAAATATTGTCGAATTTTTTCGAAACAAATTATTAAGAAATTATGAAAATTATTTTTTTTTTGCAGATTATTAATGGTTTGTGAAAGTTGTAGAAAAAGTTCGATAAATTTTAGGAAAAATGAAAATTTTTTTATTTTTGCAAATTATCAGCAATTTATGAGAATTATAAATAGTAATTGTTCGATAAATTTTTGAATTTAATTATGGGAAAATTTAATTATAAAAGAAAAAAAACTTTTTTCCAGAATCCAACAATTATTCCTATATAAGGAACAACTTTTTTCTACCAGTACTTTGTTCTTCAATTGCAACCTTAGCAATGTTTGTTGGATTTTTTATTGGAAGTTTACATTGTCATTGTAAATTGCCAAATAAAGGAAAGCCTTCTTCATGTCCATCTTTTACTACCACTACTATTACATCTCAACCTTTTTATGGTACCAGGTAATATTATTCCATATCAGTAACAGTTATCATGGGAATCACTAAAACTTAAATTGTCTAAAATTCGTATTATTAAATTAAATTTATACCAAAAATTTGGAAGAAAAGAAAAATTAAAGAGAATATATATTTTTAAAAGAATTTTATCATTGGAATTAAAAAATTCTAATAAAATTGTTTTTGCTAAATTTTAAAATCTTATCTCATTAGTCAAATTTAAATAATTTTATTATTAAATTCGAACCGAATTGTTATCATTGTTATCATTTAATTTAAAATTATTTGTAATATTCGAATTTCAGATTATCATCACCGTCATTAAGCATTATAAATGCATATGAATCAATATCAAAATTTAACGGATCCGGACAACAACGACCTGATTCACCGATATCACTTATGGTTTGCGCTATCTAAATTTCATTAATTTCATGCATATTATAAATTATACTCCTAAAAATACTTCGAATTCTCGAGAATATATAAATCACGAACTTATCAATGATCAAAAATGTTAATATCGAAAGAACTTTTTCTTGCAATAATTTAATCATTTTAAATCATTTATAGTTTAAAAGAAAAATTCATTTACTCCACTAAATATTTGATGAAAAATTTTAAATTTATTAAACTAATAGAATTATCGGATTTTAACAAAAATAAAAAAAATGAATTTATAATATATTGTTTTATAGGTGGAAGATTTATCACATTCATTATCATTTGTAAGCAAATTGGAGCAGCCAAAAAATCACCGTCTTAATCAAATCTATTTATAGCAAGCTTAATTCATTTCATTATTTAAATATTTTCAAAATCAATTACTATACTTTCAAAATAATTTGCGGGTTTTTTATTATATCATTTTTCCATCTATAAATTTAATATCGGAAATTTTAAAAAATTCGAAGACAATGATAGTTAAATTAAGATAAAGACAAAGAAAAAGAAAAAATGAAAAATCGAAAGAATTAATTTGAATAAATAATTTTTAAATTAATACTAAAGTATTTGTTTTCAATCCTAAATGATTTATCAAATAATTATTTAGGGAGAAACTATATATATATATATATATATATGTACGCAGGTATATATGTCCTTACCTATTTCATACAATTTTTTAATCAATATCATCTTATCAACAAATCTAAATGATATTAATAAAATAACTTGCGAAAGGATAATAAAATTATAAAAATAAAAGTTCTGTTAAGCAAAACAAATTTAAAATGAAAATAATCGGATTTTCCTATCCAATTCTATAATTAATACAATCTAAAATATTCATTTTAAACTTTCAGCACCAGAATTTCAAAGTAATTAGCTAAAAAGGGTGATAAGTATGTATGAGAAATTAATTTATTTAAGAACTTGATGACTCAAAAAATACTTTGAGTGAAATTTCAATGTATATTCCAACTTTTTTTTCCAAATTAATTTTAGTAAAAGAAAAGAAATATCATTTTGAAATAAAATTTTATATATATATACTTTTTACTCATCATGCCGTGATTTAATCCTTAATTTATATTATCAGAAATTAAATAATTATAATTTTTTATCGGAAAATGAAATGATTATGTGTTGTCGGAAAATGAAATAATTATAATTGCAGAATAGGTAAATAAAAACTATCTCCTAAATTTATATTGTTATTATGTTTTATATTTTGATGTTTGTTTAAAATTTTTATTCAATCCTTATTAATCAAAAATTTTCTAACGAAAAAATTTGAATTTGTAATTTAAAAGTGAATAATTTAAGTGCGCTCGTTGGTTACCTGTAAATCTTATTTCATGCCAGAATGCAATTTTTAATTATTCACGAAAATTAATTTGAATTTTTGAAGGAATTTTAAAAACGATGTGATTACAAATAAAAAAAAGAAAAAATATTGCTAATTTTAATAATTAAAGTCGTCACAGAATTAAAATAAAAGTAATTATAATTTGAATTTCAATTACATATATGAATAAAAATAAGTGTAAAATGTTTCAAAATTATTTAATTGTCCATATACATATATACATACATACATATATATGTATTTCTTTATTGTCGACTAAATGTTAATAATACTTACTGTTTATTGATAAATCATAACTATATGGAATAAAATTTTTTTGAAATATATTTTCTTTTAGCATAACTTTTTCATATTTGTGTATAATTGTGTGACGATATTTGCATATTTTGAATAATATATATATTATGCCGTAACTGTATGAATACCGTACATGTATACAAATACAATACCTGCGTATGCCGCTCTGTGCCTATCCGCATACTGTATTATATAGTATGATTATCAAAGTTTCCAAAGAGAAAGAAGAAAAAAAATCTTGCCTTTCCATCAATTTTCTATTTTCTTCTCATATAAACTTAAAATGAAGAAGGAAGCGAAAGAAGAAATGAAAAGAAACGGATCACAAAAAAAAAAATCTCGTCTAATCAAAGTAATGTAATGAATAAAATCAATCAATCAATGCTCACATTTCTTTCAATCCTTCCTTATCTCGAAAATCGTACCGTACTTGATTTCATATTATCATATCAATTCTCTGCTAAAGGTATCTCTTTTTCCTTATGATAAAGCGCGCAATGATATCATTAGAAGACCAATTAATTAGCTATCTGAAATCAAAATACAAGATCGAAGTTAATTTCATGCTGTACTTGAAGTTAAATAGCCAAAAAACTTGCTTTATCTAGAATGCATGATATCGTTCCAGTACCGAGAAAGAAGCACCAAGAGGTAACGAGAATATAGTTTATCATTATAATGATATCTGAGACCTGTAGCACTAAAGATAAAAAACCTGTCTGTTTACTGATTTTTGATGTCAATTTTAATTGATATGATTTACGCAGAAAATGAACAATTAAAATATGATAAATTTATTAGTGCAAATTGAAATAAAGTGATTAAATTAAGTGAGCAAAAAACAATGATTACATCATTAGGGAAGTTAATTAATGATATGCATATATTACTTCTATCATTCTTTTTTGCATATATTTTAATAAGAATAAAACGATGACATTTTCAAAATGAATAAAATATAAAATTTAATATTCCAATGATTGAAACAAAAAAAGTCATAACATATAAAAAGAGTTAAGATAAAGAAAGGCACATAATCTCTTTGATGATAGCTAACACATTTGGAAAATTATTGTAAAAGAGATGTGTGCTGATGAAGATGGAATGATATGATAATGGTTTGCTTGACAAAAAAAGAATCAAACCGATTGAGGTGGAAATTTTAATTTGTATTTGTAAAGAAGTGTCATGTATCATTGTTATGTTATTATCAATCATTTGTTACTGCTAATTTGTATAATTATACAAAATTGAAATGATTCGAATTTAATAAATATTTGATTTCGAATATTCAAGATCTATTTAAATTTTATCCGTTGTTTAAGAAATAATTATCTTTATATTTAAAGCATATATTAGGTGTTAGATTTGCTTGGATTCAGGAATTTTTCTGCTTTGAAACCTCTACAGAATTTATTCCCAATAATATAAATTTCCACTTCCCTGAAATAGTCCGTAATCTATGCTAGTTTGATCAACGATCAGTGATATTAATGAAGGAAATATCGCATAATAATGAACTATAGCTCTAAGAGGTATATATGAGTGACGTTTTCAATGCTGATCAATAATCGTATTATTTTTTGCAAAAGAAACAAGAGAAAAAACACTAGAAAAAAATTTAATTTCTGGAATTTTATGCTATGTTTAGATCAAATTTTGAACTCTCTAAAATTTCCAATTAAATTTTCAAAATTTAATTTGTAATTTAAAGAAGCAGAGGACGATATGAAATAAAACAGAAATGAATTAAACAAAATATATAAGCGAATATAAAGTAAACTGAATAGGTAAAAATGAATAAAGGCTGAATTGAATTCATAGAAAATAAATCTAAATAATATCAAAAATGCAAACAAATACAAAAGAATATCTGAATAATAAGATCGATAATAATGTAAATAAAACAATATAGGAAAATTTAAATAAAGATGTTAAGATTACATGAGACCTACATGAGAGATGATATATAAGATATGCAAATTAATGAAAAAAGCAAATTAAAAAAATATATATAAAGCGTTAATTGATATTGCTAATTAGTGCTAAACAAATGATATGCAAAACGTAAACAAAAGATATAGATAAGCCATATAAACAGTAAAGCTAAAATTCTTGAGAACATAAAATTTTCGAATAATATTTACACGGTATAATACAGTTATCAATTTTTAAAAATTAATATTGCAAATTTCCATCAGTTTTCAGAGTAAATTATTGCTAAAATGAGAAGATTGTAGTACCTGAGATATTATTAACTGATAATATTACTAAGTTATCTCAAGCTCATTTATATTTTTATTAAATCTCAACTTCAGTATTTTCAAAAAGTCAAATTTAAAAAAATAATTTAAAATAAATAAAAAATAATTTAAAATAAAGATAATACTGATGTATGTGAACTTTCTTTCCTTTCTGAACATGTAACGCATTAATGGAAAAAAAAGTGATCAAGAAGTTTTGTTGATAATGATGCTATGACACAACTACGGATACTTCTGTGTTAATAACTATCGTTTTAGCATTAGCAATTGTATCACATATTCTTTCGGATTTCAGAAATTTCCAGTAATGACTGAATCCTCATAAAAAAAACTAACAACTTTTTTCTCAGAGAAAGAAACCACGTATAATAGTTGTACTTAATTTTCATATTGTTACACTTAGTAAAAATCAGCATTAAGGGAAAGATTTTAAAAATCATCCATGGTTTGTTCTATTTCACGTTGTATAGTTGATGCTTTATAACGATTTTTCAATGATTTTTCACCAATCTGTTCCGCAAATAACTGCATTTTATCGCGGAATCCTAATTTGGAACCATCAATCTGAAAAATAAATTGATTCTGAAAAGTAAAGAGGAAAAAAATGCAATTATTCTTCTTTTTGAAGTCTTTTGATTTTCTGCTATAAATTCAGAAATACATGCACAACTTATTGAGTTCGCTAAAGATAGTCATTAATAAAATCTACATTTTTTACTTTAAACTGAAATACTGAAACTTTTTTTCTTTTTAAATTCTTCCACTCATATCACCTTTGCCTCTTTTGCTGCATGTTGCTTTTGCTTTCAGCTCAATAAGACGTAACTGTCGTGGATCTCGATATACTTCTTGGGTACCAAGTACCTAAAATAAACAAGATATGATATCCAATATGGAATTTCCATTTCACAATGAATCAAGAAATTGAAATATTATCCCTATTTTTATTTCAGAAAGGAGAAAATTCACTTGAGTTCTTGGTTCCGTTTGATCGTTATCTTCATAAATCAACTTATTATCACTCGAATCTGATTTTCTAAGATTCTCTGCAACTTTATCGTTCCACTGTACTCCCTTTTTCTTCAATACCGTCTCACTGGAATTTTCACTAAATAAATTTTGAGTACGGCACATTTCATAATATAATAAAGGCATTACTTAATGAAAAACTTGCTGTAATGATTTCTGAATTCTTAAAATATGCATAAAATTGATTACTATCTGCACCAAGAAACATACTTGGTCAATACAGAATCTTTTTTTTCTTCCAGAAATCTCTCTTCTTCTATTCCAGTCGTATTTTGCTTCTCCTGCTCAGTTATTTCTTCTACCTCATTCACTTCTAAAAATGCTATTTGAAATCCAACTTGAAAAATCAGTGATACATATGCAAAAATACATAAAAATAAAGCACTGAATTTGAACCTAATCTCATCGATGTCTTTTCATATTTTTCCGAGACTGAAAAGTTCTTCGATTGATGTTCAAAACAAGAATCATCGTTTTTCGCAGAATTAATAATTTCTGGTGATGTGGATTTCGACTGTTCCTGTCCAATAGTTTTTTGCTTGAATCTGATTCAATCGGAAATGGTACACGAATTTTTGCCAGCTCGTTAACAAGCTCACGATATTTTTGGTGATCTGTTTCCGTCATTGCAGAACCTTTTGATTCAAGCTCGTCCAGCTGCCGTTTAACTCATCTCGTCTCTACAGAAATATGAAATGTTAAGATTACAAAGAATTTATCTTAAAAAAAACAAATAAGAACATAAAAATGCGATAGTTTAAAAATAGATAATTCATATAAAAATAGATAACTCGTATATTAGCATAATAAATTTTAGGATCTACATTAAGAAATATATTTCATCAAAAAACCGCTTAAGTAATCGTATACTGTTTTCTAACTTCAACGATCTATACGATAAACTGATGAGGCAAACTAGAAATTATCATAACGATGATGGGAAAAAAAAACTACATAAAAACAAATTACAGTGATATGACGTTTAGGTGGTACAGGTGGTGCTTTCTTCGTAAATCGATGTCTTGCACATTCATCCAGCACCACTCCTGATTCCTGTGTTGTAGCAACAATTGATGATGGAGTAGAGTCGCGAGATGATGTGGAAGCAGCCGAATTTTGCTCACGTAATTTCGGATTTGCGCTAAATGTTCGTGATGTCTCAAAATGTTGTTGAGTGGCATTGTGTGGAATAGAACGTTGATGTGGAAGAATGTTGCGCGAAGAGGTAGAAGAATAGGATGATTCGATGGTAGAATGATGATCATCGATCAAGGGCAAATTTGCATAATCAGTAATCGGTGATGATGATGCACTTGACAAAACATAATCGGACTGCAAACAAACAAATAACAAAAAGGAAATAAACCAAATAAAGATAAAATAAAAAAAAAATTAAAACTTCACTAAGGTACAAATAGATTTTAAAACTTTATTAAATCAACTTATCGAAAGAGCATATTGCGCAAAGAAAATTCAACAATACTAAGATAAATAGTATTAGTATATGAAGTATACAGAGATAAGTTAATAAAATAATGATAATAATGATACAACAGAAGTGAAAGAATGGAGAAAAGTAACATATGATGGAAATTTCAAGCAGAGGAAAAAAACTTACTGATAAAGCATTTCTCAATGCTAAGTTATGATGATGATTGGAAGAGGATAAAGCATAAAGGTGAGACGGAGAATGTGACCGTGAATGATATTGTGGCTGTTGTTGACGTCGGGTTGGCGAAGGTGTAGGACGCGAAGGTTGAATAACAATAGGGCGAACATTTCGATAATGAGATGGCATGGTACTACGTTGCGAGCTTACTGTATTTGCTTGATATCTTTCACTATGTACTGGAATTGTAGTAGGACCAGAAGATGGTTGCAACGAAGTCAGAGATATTGTCAATGTTTTGTCAACCTGGAGATAAAGGTGAAATTATTAAAAAATATGCAATTCTTATACGATATTAAAAACTAGCAAACAAACTGAATCAAACCGGATTCTGATAAATGTCAGATGTTGAAGCTGAGCGATTTTTGATGGATTGTTGATTGGCTGCAGTAGTAGAATGCGACTGTGCACGATAAGCATTGTTAGTTATCCCAGGATGCCCGTTATATGGAGGTTTCTGGAAAATATTTACTGCATAGAAATGAATTCTATAAAATTCTTTTATGATCCGAAGAAATGACGATTTGAAAGTAATTAACCAAGGATAGAAAAACTGGTATAGCTGCCTGTCTTTCGAACTATCATGATATCTCGATAATAACGAAATCATCATAATCAACAAGCGTGAGATATTCTACAGGCAATATAATAAGATTCTCAATTAAATGCTTTCAGAAAAGTACCAGTAAGTCGAGTTGCATGACATGAGCGTTACTGGAATAATTAGAAGTAATCGATGTTACTGAATTTTGGTATGAATACCGCTGATTATTAGTATCTATAATCATAGAACAATCTGATCCATCAATTTTATGATTCATATATGATTTCAATTATAAAATTTAAACTTGGATTTGGATGTAATATATTTATTCAAAAAATATTCAAGTTGCAAAGTGAAAAATTCATATAAAAACTGCAGAATACAAAAAATATAAACTAAAACGTCGAATTTTTTTTGCGACAATTAGAAGTTATAATTTGATTTAATTCATCAATAAATTATATGTTGAATTCTGTCGAGATAAAATTTATTAAAAAATTATTCTTTTATCTTTAGCAGAGCATGGTTATTAAAACAATGCAATTATTAGAAAAATCTAGAGGATTTTTCTAAAAAATTTTTTCCTAGATAAAAGTCAAACACATATAACTATTCTGACTTCCTAAGTTACAAAGTAATTAATTCATATCTAGAATCAATTTTAAATTGAAAGATCCTGCATTTCCAAAATTTATCAATTGTATTTAAACCTGTATTCATAAATCGCAACAATGATTAATTCAAATTAATTGAGATTTAGATTTTCGAAATTTAAAAATGACAAATGCATGTTATTACCATTAACAGATACATTTTCCGAAGAATTCGGAACAACTGATTGTTGATTAGAAGGCGGTAGTTGACCTGCCTGCAATACAATAACTTGCAAACACTGAAAACGAATTTCAGTAATTTTGCTAATTATTTTGCATCTCACAAACAATATGCGAGCAATGTCCTCTTGGCTATTTAAATCTTTTATTATAAATAAAGTATTTTCAACTTCTTCTTGGGCATAGACATATTATACATCATATACATATGTCTGAGAATCCTTCTCAACAGATAACAGTAACCCTGAGTAAGATCTTATAATTTCATTGTAACTAGGTTAAAGAATTACAGATTACTGAGTCGAATTTGCAATGTCGTATAACAATTTGGTTACAACATTATGATTATACAAAAGACAATGTGAAATGGATGAATTATGAACACAAAGGATTCCCCTTCTTTCTCAAACGACTGTCATATCCAGCGATACATATTTTATTCAACTAAGTAGAGATAAGGAGGGAAGATGGAAAAGAGGAGAAATTCTAGAAAAGGAAGAATTGGCTATTAAAAGGACCGACCTGCATAATAGACGATGGTACTTGTGCTTGTGGAGGATTATTTAGCCATTCGTACAGACCATTGTATCGTGCGGCATGTTTGTATACTTCAAATGATACGACCGGTCCACTTGAGGACATTTTCGATGCTGCTCTGAAAATAAATAAGTGAATAATTGATGCTGAAAATACCAATTTCTCATTTTGAAAAATGCATAGAGTCTGTAAGATGACAACAAACTTTCCATCAAACTCTCTTCTTTCTCATCTTTTCTTACTACATCATTATCATCTATCTATTCATTCATCCATTCATCACCCAGAATATAAAAGATTGCAAAATGTTCCTAAAATTGCTGCAACATTAAAGAAACTTTTTCGCTATATAATAGCCAAAAATGTTCGATCCGATGTGAATTTAGTATGATTCAAAGACTTGACCGATAGTCTTTTTCTATTCGGTAGGCTATTCCAAAGAAAAAATTATATCAATTATAATAATTTTTTTAATAAAAAAAATAATAAATATTTGTATGAACAAATAAACTTCCTGACTTAAATTTCTGATAGTTTAATCGCATTCATCTTTTTCATTAAATCGGAATTTTTAGTTTTTATTAAAAATAAAACCAAAAATATATTTTTTAAAACATACTCTTCTTGGCTAATGCCAATAAGTGATTGGCCATTGACAGAAACCAGCTGATCTCCACATTCAAGACGACCATCCTTAAAATTAATTTTGATTTTAAATTTAAATTTTATTTGATGGTAAAAAATTCAAAAAATTTTTTATTTTGCTAAACTTAACAATAAACTTTTCTAAAACACACACACTGGATCTAAAAAAAGCATCAAATTTCTCGAGGATTTTTAGAATCTTTCTTTTGGAATATTCATATCTATTTAGGAATGTTCCCTTCCAAAAACATAAGAAATTCATAAAAACACATTAGAGTTTTTCAAACAAAAAAGAAATGTAAAAAACGAAAAAGAAACCCGATGTGCAGCACTACCATCCACAACCTTTTTTACATAGATACCAATGGAACGTTCGCCGATTCCCTGAACCACGCAAAACATCATTTTAAAAATTGAAATATTCAAATAACTGAAAGAGTAGAAAGAGCAAACTATCATTTAATACTTTCCCAAACAATAAATGCGCCAGAAAAAACGTGCCAGATAAATTATTAAGTCGTTTGTAATAGTGATGAGAATAACAAAATAATCACTGATAATCAGCATGAGTAGGATGAAGAACATCTTGACTTTTTTTTCTTTTCTTTTCCACTTTATTTTTTTGAAACTTTTTGATTATGTGTAAATTTTCAAATGTTCGTACAACAACATAAGACAAGAAGCTGAAACAAGTAAAGAATAATTGGAAAATACAGTTAGATGGGAAGTGCGATATGCGTTTGATAATAAAGATAATAAAATCCAAGTGATCATACGCCATTCTTAGGAATATAAAATAACAATAACAATAATAATTAGGATTATACGACAATATGAAATAATGTGTTAAATGAAATAAACAATTTGCTATATAAAGTAGGTTATACGAGATATCATCAAGATACTAATAACCAGTTCAGCGATTATGACTTTGGTACAGAAATATTCTGCGTAATGGAAGATTGACAGATTACTAATGACAGTACTTACACGTATAACGTCTATTATTGTATCCTTGATACGTAGATTGATAACGATAAGGGGAAAATTTTCTTCGCCGATGTAATTTTAGATATCATTACATGGCATGTACACATATTCCCAATTTTTTTTTTGCTCTCTCTATAAACTTTCCTATAGTACTGTTCTAATTCACATTTTAAACTGATAAAATTTGAGAAAGAAAAAAGTGACAAATCAAGAGGGAATGAAAAAGATAGGTGGATCTTATTTCTTCATGAAAAATCATAGGAAAATGATTGCAATATAGGTAATAAAAGATTAAGATATGATTAAATCCTTTTCTCTTTTATGCTTTCCATCCTATTCCTGAGTATTTTTTTTATGAATCTTTTAATTTCTGAAAGTTTTTTTTTGATTTTATTTTTTTTTTTAATTTCTGAAGTTGTAAAAAGTTGACGATTTATGAATTCCAATTTTCTTTGTAATCTTTTTATTCGTCATTTCTATAATTATGTTATTTGCCGCATTAAAAAAATGGTATTTAAATGTGATTATTTTCTATAAGACAGAGGTGACAGAGGAAAGCAGTAATTTTTGGATATAAAATAATTCATACAATTTGTATTTGGTAATAAAATTTTATGGCATTTTTCGTTCATATGGGATAAAAAAAACAGCAATGACAGAATGCAGGAAAAAAATATTCATAATCTCATTAATTGCTGGTCAAAATTTTGGAAAGTAATATAAAATATACCTGAGCAGCTACGATACTTAACCCGATTCCACCAGTACCACGATTAATACTAATCGTTACAATCTCTGGATTTCGTTTCTGGATTAAAAAAAAGAAGAATTTCATCAGTCATCTTTATTATCTTATTGAACACATTTATACTACAATATATTTAAATTTCTGTTCACAAAGACGCATATTTCAATTAATATAATCAGCTTATACTAAAAAAATCAATAATATTAATTTGAAATTAAGCAAGCTAAATTTCAATAACATAAATTAGAGTTCCGCAATTCCATTCCAAGGAATCTAATTAACTATAAACTCGAATATATCATTTACATGACTTACTGAATGATTCGAATTCTTATTGTTCAAGCTTAAGCCTAAACATGATCAAAAAAGTAATATGATAATTTGCCACAATTCCAAATATAAGAACAAAACTTACCTGTCCGGATAGTGAATTTACACTCGACATCGATATTTCATCATTGCAATGTTGCTGAGTTTGTTCATGCAAACTATTCGACAGTGTTCCCATTTCTGATTTGATCGGTTCTTTGTTCTGCAATAAACATTTGACTATTATTACATCACAATCATCTTTGATAAAGGATATGTTTATTTCTCGTTTTAAAAAATTTTCCAAATGTTCTAGTTAATTTTTTTCCAGTTAAGAATAAAGAGAAGTAAGAAAGATTTTTCGAACAGCACGAAAAATATATGATTCCAAAGAAATAGTGCTTAAGTATTATATATATCACATTTTTCTCAATGGTTATTTATCAGTAAGTTGTGCAAATTAGAACTTAAACGCATCAAGAAACATAAATAAAAAGTATTAATTAACAAATAAAAAAGAAATGCAAAAAAATAATTTTAAAATTAGAAAAGATTTTTGGACCTTAATTTGATTTGAAATACTAAATTGAAGATCTTATTTAAAAAAGTCATCAGATGACTAAAATTCTAAATGAAAAAATTTAATATTCCCTGATTAAATATGATAACAATAATAAGTAAAATTTATTTATTTACAATATTTACATATTGAAACAAAAATTGATTATAAGCAAATTTTTACAAGACAGATAATATAACCTTAAGAAAAAAATTGGAAATACTCCTGTTTTTACAAAAAAAATTTTATCTTTTGAAAAATTCTTAGTTTGTCAATGTGAACGACAATATTCCCGCATTTCCTATCTCAAATTTTCATCAAATATTTCTCCCCTGTCTCTTGACGGCCAATTTTTCTCTCTACATGCCTTATATCTTATTAAGAAAAGGGCTGGTTAGAAAAAGCATTAGCATCAAGAAAATAATATAAATAATAATTTATATGTAAGTACATTTTTATTACTCACAATAAAAATTTCAGTGGTTGTTTAGAAGATTTGAGCGATTTTAAAAGAAAATATATGTAAGCATTTCCAATTCGAATTTTATCCCAATAGATTATGATAGAATAAGAACAAACCTTAAGGATATTACTTCAAAAAAAAAATACACCCAAAAGATTTTTTTTCGGTTTTACATTATATGAATATAATAAATTGATTAATGAAGGTGCAAGATTGACTAATGAGTGATAACAATTAAAACAAGCTTATTTTTTTCTCATGAAATTAATCTTACAAACTTCGAATGACAACTGAGATGCAAAGGGAAGAAAAATCATGAAATAAAAATTTTTGAATGCAATTCAAATGCATTTTTGAAAATGAAAAAGCAGTTAAATATTCGAAGAGATATGAATTAACATAAACAAAGAAAATTTTATTCATAGAAATATTATAGCTTTTTTATGAACTTTTAAAAAATCACCTATCGAAGTGTCTTATCGATACATTAATCAAACAGGTGTCACACTTCTCATCTTTTCCCAGTGATTCAACAGTTTGAATACTGCGGAAATAAATTATGAAAGTCGTGAAACACACACGCCCATATATATATATATATATATATATATAAACAAATCTATACGCCCTGTAACTTTTTTTGATTGAAACTTTGTTATAGTCCAAAGAATTTATGAAATAATTTCAAAAAATATTAAAGGAAAAAAAAGATATTCCGGTCGAATGATGAAAAAGAGGTTGTTTCAAAAAAATAAAAGAAATAGTCATCATAAATATGCACGAATTCATTCAAGTTTCATTATATGAAGTATCTTTAAATCATTTGAAAGTAGATTTATTTCAAATGACAATGATTAAGGACAGGCAAATTAGATGTGAAAAACAAGAGAAATAGATGACAACAACATTCGCGATAATAACTACATATCGATATTTGCTAAAACTATTAAATATTATTTCTCGAAACTTCTTTATTACGCTCCTTAGATCAATGAAATGCTTATTTCCCTACAGAAAATTTAAGAATTATTTTACAGCCTGAATATATCAAAAACTATCTAAAATCAGTTAATGTTCGCCTACCATTCCCTTTTTATCTTCCATTTCCAATTTCATTTTACTCGTATATAACTATATTTAATTCATATTTTTTCAATATTAAATCAATAACCAGGGAAAATTTACAACAACTGAAATTTCCTTCACTTATTTTTATAATCCCATACAAAGTAAAATACTTTTTTTACTTAATGCATTATCATTTTCTGCATTTGTCCATAAAGTAAACATTATGAAAAAATTTGTATATGTAGGTTTTGCGATTTCATCGTCGAAAAAAGTGAAACCGAAATATTATCTTATTACATATTTCAAAATGACAAAAAAAACTATAGTAAACTGAAGAATATCTGAAGCTAAGATATTAATCCACAAAAAACAAATAAAGCTCCACAGAAGTATATCAAACTGCTATCGAACAATGAATTTAAGAAAACGGATGATGTTAATCGAGTATGATAAAAACTGTCGATAAAAGAAATTAGTATTGATGATGATGAAAAAAATACATGTCTCAATATGTGAATGTTAAACAGAAAAAAGCCAACTATGATCATTATTAGTTGTTATTTATAATGTATATTTAAAAAATTAGTAATTATTTCCATTAACCAATATTATTAATTATTTCCAGAAAATTAGTAAATACCTGTAATTTTTGCAGTGAACCAGTTATTTTTACAGATTCTTCGACGGCAGATCCAGCTTTCAAATAAACTGCCCAGCTGCCAGATGAATGGTTCTGAGGTAGGAAACGACATAAACCTGAAAAAATTTTCTGCAATAATGTTTGATTTTTTCTAGTAGAAAATAATAATTCAAACCTTTTTAAAATCTTGATACATTCGAAAAGATATCAAAAATTGTTATTAAATTCAGTACAGAAATTTGAGATCACTCAGTACCTTGTGCTTGAAGACTACCAATTACTTCGGCAAAAGCAGGAGAAAGTCCACGAATGAGATCTAAAAATGACTTATTTTGTTTCTTAACTATATTTTTTCAATCATTTATAAAATTATATTAAGATAATAAATAAAAGAGAGAAATAATTAATTAATTTCGAAGGAATTAATGATTGCAATTATCTAAAACAGTAAACAAATAAACATTTGATGAATATATAAGATTGTCGGCTATGCAGGAAAATAATCAACAAAGACATAAAAAGGTCGAACGTGTCACTAAATGTCTGCAATACAGTCTTCTCTATAACAAACTTCTGAAATGATTTTCAAAAAAAAAGAAAAAACAATAGATATATAAGAAGAATGTGCAGACGGCATTTCTAATGATAAAGATTAAATAAGACTCGAAAAGTAAATAATCCAATAAAATAATTCCGTTTACGAATAAATAACGGATATAAAATGAAGGGAAAAAGACCTGGAGAGTAGCCATCCTGAGGAAGAAGAAATGGCAGCTGCAACTGTGGATCTTCCTCAAGTTGTATAGTTGCTTTATCTTGTGTTGTCATCACATCCGCATGAATTTCCGCAAGTCGTACAATGCTTTCAGTTAACTCATTCGAGATTGGCTCTTCACCAACATCAAGTACCATATGCTCAAGGAACCAACGTACCTTAAAAATTTGTAAACTATTCGTCATTTTATCAAGTTCTAAATAAGAGGGATATATCATTTACGTTCATTTCTATGTATATATCTAATAGATGTATCATTTCAACTAGGACCACTTGAAAATTTGAACTAAACAGAAGAATCCAAATAACCATTCTATAAAAAGCGTCATAGAAACGTAGAAGATACAATAATTGGAACTTCAGATTGAATTTCTGCAAACACTTTTTTGTCGCTCATAACATATCAGCTTATATCGAATTTTGGAAATGGAGAAATTACGGATTTCTTTCCACAATTCGATTATTAAAGTTTTTATTAGAAAAAATTTCGAACATACAGAAAGGAAATCTAAAAGTTAACACTGACCTGCACACTATTCAATTTGTAACATGTTGCACCCAATTTACTAATCTGATCAACAGTTTTTGGTGTTATAAGAAGAATTATTGCTTGATTTATACGATCCATGTGGCATTCAGCTGCTAATTCCAGTCCTCGTTGATACGCCCATTCATTCACGTAACCAAGCCGAGTTCTCAACCTGAAATCAACACATTAGACCTTATCAAAAGTAATGTGCTAAATCATAACATTTGGGTAAATGCAACAAATCGAAAATCATAAATCCAAAATGGCATTAAGAATTTGAATTAATTTCGGCAAATCACATATTTCGAATCTGCTTCCTCTAAATTGATTACTTACAAACTAGTTTTAAATATGAAATTTTTGAGTTTCAACACTTTTTAAACCAAAATTGAATATAGAGTAATATAATGGCTATGGAAAAAGTTACTGAAGAAACAAAGTTAGTTTTGCAATGAAAATTAGAACTTCCTAATGGTATTCATTATAGAAATAACGTTTTTACGCTTTTTCCCAGAAGGGATAAATTTAATGTTTAATTGCAAATATGGTATTAATTATTACTGATTAGTAATATGCTTGATTAATTGCATGTATTGATCTGAGTTATGGAGTTGTTTAACTGCACAGTATTCATAAACTCGACTTCAATCGAAATAGTCGTTTATGATAGATTACTTCTTTACCTTAGCTAGAATAGTTGCAATAAACATACCGAACACCGAAGGCTCGACTGCAGTAAGGTATACCAGATAAAGATACAAGCCAATTGAAGAGCACCATATTTATGTAATAAAATAACTGAGAAAATAACTGAATTGTTAATGCTGCATTCAACCGACACTGACGTAACATGCACATAGTTTCCTCCAATATTCCAACCATATCACCTGAAATATGATTCTGATTTAGAAATCATAGCAAACTTTTGAAAAATAATTTCCAAAAACATCAATAAAAATTTGTGATTTATTGGAATGGCAACAATAGAATAAGGGATTATTTTTATTTTATTCAATCAAATTCTTCATGAAAGGTCTAAAACTACGAATAACGTAAAATCTGACAAATAAACTAGCTTGAGACAATATACAAGTAATATATTTGCTATATGCTATCAAACAATCACAACTTGTTTTAAATCCTGAACTTTCCCTCTCAATAATGAATTACTATTTTTGACGTTATCCATTTAATTTCATTTTTCACTTCAAAAAAGTTTTATAAAAAATACATAACTACATACGTGAAGCAGATCGGTCATCCAGGAATGCATCTCTGATTGAATTCAACGCACTGCCTAGAGTACTTTTCAATATTGTTTCCAGCATTTCAAAAGTTTTTTCGATACCATCAGCTAAAATCTGCTGAGGTACACCACGTGATAATAATGATAATTCGACATCCTGTTTGAAGAAATTCAGCAGTTCACTTGAATTTGCTAGCCAGAATCCCAAGGACTCCTGCGACTGTCGTTGCTGCAGTATTTCTGAGTTATAGGACTGTAAAATTAAAAAGAAAAAATATCAAATCGTTTCAAAATCATATACAATCATTATAATATCAAAAAATTGCTAAAATATTCTAGAAGTTCATTATAAAAAACCCCTCTATCAGATAATTTGATATCGAATATAATGAAATCAGTCAGTAGCACCAAACACAAGCATAATATTTCCTTGCCGGGAAAATTTCTTATTGTTTTAGGAAATTATCTACACATCATATCAATGGATTTTTAGTTGCATTAGAAATAAGGTTTGGATCACCTTATTATCGTCGAAGAAAAATATTTAATTTAGCCGATCACGCTATTCAAACATATATGAAGATAACAGAAAAATATTCAATCAATAATTCAAATTTGATAAAATATTTTGTGAATTTCTCTCGTCTTCCATACTTTAGTTTTGTCGACAGTTTAATTTTTCATTTTTTTATGAACCTCACTAAATCAAAACTAATTCAAAAACCTTTGAAATTACGAGGAAACGATTAGCAGCTTTTGTCAAAAATAATTGTAGTCGCATATGGCTATCAGCAATAGGAACTGTTTGCGATGGAAATAATAATCGATGACGTGCAACCATGTACACCATGTATGCTGGTGTAAGTTTGAACTGCGAATTCTCTCTTTCAGGACAAATTAGTTGACAGAGGAATTCATCTTCATCTAAATGAATGTTATTTAGAGAGAAATTTCCAAATGCCATTTATTTTGATAATTGCAAAAGAAGAAGCATATTTTTAAAATATAGACAATTTTAGTATAAAATACCACTTCCTATGATAACCACAACCAACACGACGACAAGAATAAAAAAAGAGTATCCTTACTAATAATTTTTCAATGAAGATCCATAATAAAAGTCTCCTCAGTAAAAGAATCAAATAAAGGAGAAACCCTAACAACATAAGCAAGAGTATGATAATTATCATAAGAAACACCTAAAAAACGAGGAAAAAAAAGTAGAATCAATAAGCAAATAATTAAACAAAATAAAATCAACAAATGTATAACAGAATCTAAAGAAGAAATAACTTGAAAAGCGGAAAAACAATCAGAATAATCTAAAATCTTACGAGGCATATCTTGTAAACCAGCAAAATATATAGGAAAAAAATCACACTAATATCAATAAAAAAACAAAAACAGACATCTCATAACTCTATCAAAAGAAACATCATACATGTAAAGCAATCACGAACAAGAACCAAAAAAATACCATAAACAGCACCTAAACTCAAAGTATAATGAAAAAAGCTACATAATAAGTATTATGAAAAATAATACCTAAACCAAAACTTAAAATAATTCCACTTAACCCACCAAATAAAGAAAAATAAAACTATAAGTTTATGAACTTTTTTGATTAGAACCAAAAAAAGTACCCAACAATTAAAAATTTTAACAGGAATAGCAGTACTCATGGTATCAGCTCTAAATAAGTTCGAGTATCATATCCAAACCAGCAAGCAATATACATATGATGACCCTAAACAGAAGTACCCAAAACAGCAATGCAAATAGAAGCAACAGTTATTCTAGTTTGACCACATTAGCGATCCTTATCAGTTAAAAACAAAACAAATTCATTAATAATATCAGCACTGGTAAAAATAATAACATATATCTCAGTATAACCAAAAAACCAAAACAAATGTTAATATAATACAGGATTATCACTCTTTTTAATATCATAAAAAGAAATATTAAATTTACGATCTAACGACAAAAACAACAAAAAACCAGCTAAATCAGGAACAGATAAAATCAAAAAAAAAAGAAGCGATCTAAAGTCACAGCAATAGAACACATATTCTGAGTAATAATCGTAAAATTAATAGCACCTAACAAAGAACCAATACCTACGATATGTAACCGTAGAATTATACTATCTAAAGACAATGCAGGATGGCAATCGATTCTTAAAAGAGGATAAAAAGTCCAATTACTACCAAGACCACCACCAGTAAAAAAAGACTGATATATCATTAACAAAGCAACAAAAGTAAACCAAAAAGACAAAGTATTAACACGAAGAAAAACTACCTCAGAAGCATCTGACATTAAAGGTAGTATTCAGTTACCAAAACAACCAATCAAAATTGGCATAACCATAAAAAAAATTAAAACACCATATATAGTCAAAACAATTATAAACTTAACCTTTCCCAAAAAACAAATAACCACCTAAATTAGATAACTCAAAATGAATAAAAATCGATAAAACAGAACCATCTAAACCTGCTCAGTAACCTAATACAATATAAAAAGTACCAATAGTTTTATGATTAACATTAACAGTATTAATAATTCTTTGCTTCATCACATTACCAAAAGTCATTCCACAAAAAATATTCATATTAAATAATAAAAAAATCCAAAAAAAATTATAATAAAAACCAAAGGTAAACAAATTACAACATGACCATCAAAAATATAACTAACCTTACTACCAATAAAAAACATACAAAACATACACTGAATAATAAAACGATACTAAATAATAAAAAAAAAGAAATAAAACACCAACAAAATAAACAGAACTAAGTCAATTTAACATCAGATATTCAGAAAGAAAGTAACAGAACTAGGAAAAGTAAAACTAGATAATATAACCAAACAAAAATATTGAAAATAGCATGCTAACATTAAAAAAACACAAAAATAATAAATCAATCGACTATTAGCAATATGATAAAACTCACAAATAAAATAAAATACAAAACAGAAATATAACCGTGAGACAATATTATCACCGAAGATATAAATTTACTATAGATTTACCAAAGTAAACTATACTCAACTCAGATAATAATAACACAGTAGCTAAAGACTTACAATCGCTCTGAACTATGCAAATAAAAAAACAAAAAAATTATACTAACCAAAAAATCAAAAATTCAAAATCAAAAAAATTTAAAGATTATTTATTCGATAAACTCCAGCTTCATCCAACTTTAATATAACCCCAGCCAAAACCATACTACTTAATAGGAGCCTATACAATAACCTTAGGAAACCAAACATGAAAAAAATAAACAGGAAATTTAACCTGTAATAACATTAATTAGTAAAATAACGTGATTGTCTAGAAAATCCTAGCTTTGATAACAAATTTATTTATTTGGAAGAAGTAACACGTTTTATTTCAAAAATTCCTCAGTATAAATTTTGAAAAATTTTCTATCCATTTTAAAAAATTACAAACCTTCTTCTCTTACTTCAGCCAACGCTGGTAATATATCATTAGCATACATTGGTTTTCGGCTCCAACTACGTTTATGCAAGATGACAGAGTATTTCCTACTCCACCGTTTATTGTCCCTGATTGATGCCAACCTAAAACGATAAAACAATTTCAATTTGAAGAATAAGATTAGCCGTAAAAAAAGATAATATTTTTAATGGTATAATGGAATAAATAGGGGTAAGCTGGATTTGGTAAGATAATATCTTCACGGAATACTAAAAAAGATTGAGATAAACAAGATTCGTCACAGGGATAAACAATGCTAAGCTGGATTCAGTGAAGGATAAGCAGTCCTAAGCTGGGCTAATATTCAAAAAAGATCAGACGGTTAAAAAATAAGCCGAGGAGATTTGCTTATAGCAAAATAAAAAAATTTTAAATATGCAGAACAATTCAGGAAAAAAGGCAAACTATTGCTGTTTTAATGCACTAGCAAATTTTTCGCCGATTCTGCTAATATTTTATGTAAACAGTAAAAGAAGAAAAAGCTTAACTCGACAGAAGATGGAAAAGACAGTCAACAAAATAGTTTTCATAGATAACACTTCAAAAATGATAAAATTTTAAAAAAAAATTCTTAGCTCAAAAAATAAAAAAAATCAGAATACTTTGCTTTTCATGACTGTAATTTAAAAATCTTATCATCAAAAGGTATAAATAATGTGAATCATGCAAAGTCATATATATATTCATGTGTATGCAAGAAGTGAAGTATAAACATGCAGCATAAAATTGGTTCCTAATTTTTTATGCTTGATGGTTTAATTTTATAGGAGATGAGAAGATATATATATATATATATATATGCTTATTTATTTATTAAAATTTACAGCAAAAAAACTTTCGATATATTAGTAAAATATTAAAACCAACTGATAATTGTTCGACTTTTATTGAGGAATAATTGCATTATTTCATTAATAGTACTGAATTCTTATAAAAAAACTAGTCTTATTATTTTTCTTATTAGTGAAAAAGTTTTTAATTCATTGAGTATTATATACAGTTAGTAACTGCTGAGACAATAAATGTCAAAAATAATAAATATTAATTTCAAAATTAGTACACTGAACGAACTGAGGTTAATGAGAATTCGAATACAATACAATTTAAAAGGGCTTATTTTTTATTCGCAAGCAAAAACTTCATGAAATAACTTCGAAAATCTTGCACAACTGAGTAAAGTGAAATGCAAAATTCAGTTTGATATGAAAATATATAATTTTAATTTAAATTGATTCATTTTAAAGTATATAAATATAAATATATATATATTTGATCAATTAATTTATTTATTATATAACTTTGTTAAAAGATTAATTTTAACAGCTAACAATCGACTGAATGAATCAGATGATATCGTTCGACTCATTGCTAGCTCATTCCTTTCACTATTAGTATTAAGTGGAGCATCTGATCGAATATCGATCATCGATCTGTTTCTCATATGGGCTGCTAAACCTGGAAGCGGTATGCCAAGAAGATGTAGGCTTCTGTTTGAATCAGACTGATGATTAATCCGAAACAATGATGGTAACACTGCTGTAGTTTCAACTGCAGTCGATATCACATTGCCAGTAACATCGAATGTCGTCATCATTCTTTCCACACTGCTTGCTTCAGAACTAAGAATAAAAAAAAAACTATGACACATTCGGTAAAAAGATGATTTCGCGATGATTCATAAATAGAAAAATAAATTTAAGGAGGAAAGAGCAAAAGGCTTGAGACGATTCTTCTCTAAATATCTAAATTCATTTCATTTCAAATATCTAAATTCAAATTCATTTCAAAATTTCCTCTGCTTTTAGAAGTTGAATTCATATTTGTTTCAACAAAATGCTTCTATAAAATCCGTCGCTGATATCTTTCCCATCGTTTTACCGTTATGACAACATTTCAGA
Source organism: Dirofilaria repens (assembly GCA_008729115.1). Taxonomy (NCBI): domain Eukaryota; kingdom Metazoa; phylum Nematoda; class Chromadorea; order Rhabditida; family Onchocercidae; genus Dirofilaria; species Dirofilaria repens. Next base: position 212,815 of record SNRZ01000094.1, read on the forward strand.
TATGTCGAAGTATGATTTTTAAGTTTTAAATTTAAATGAAAGAAATTCATTATGATATTTCTAACGCGAATAAACAAATTTAGCATTATGAATAGGAAAAAAGAAGGAAATATCTCCAATTAATCAAACAAATATATCGAAGATAGTAATATATTGATTAATGAATATGATAATCCGAATATCATCAACATTCCGGGAATTTGAAAGATTTGAAAAGAAAAATTTGAAAAAAGAGCACATTTCAATTAGCTTGTCCTAATTTGCTGATAAGCATCATCATTTCCCTGGTCTACCTTAATCTTTCAAGATTTTAGAATATTACAATTAACCATGATTCAAAAACTGTCTTCCAATTTAAAATGAAATTACATACAATAGAAAATGAAGCTTAAATTTGAAAATGATCTAAAACTAGACAAGACAATGGTTATCACTGCCATCCTCTGCTAGCATGAATATGTCCTTATCAGCAATTACCTATCTTCAATAAACACGTCTACAAATGATTCTCAAATGAAAAAAATTCTCATCTCATACAACTAAACTATTTTCATATTGAAAATCTCTGAAAATAAAATCAAAATTTTGAAAAAAAATATGACCAATTTTTCAAAAACATTTACACTTTCCAAAATCTTTTTCTTGAATAAATTATGTACTTTCTTATTTTCAGATAATCTTCGCCTTTTTCTCCCTTCCTCTATCCCGATATTTTTAAGAATTTTTCAAACCGAACAAAAACCAGAAAATAGTTGTCGAACTATTAAAATATACAACTTTAAAGAAGCATTAATAATAAAAAAATATTAATTCTTCAAACTATTTCTATTTTATGATCTAAAGAAATATCATTCACCACTTAAAAATGTGCATAAATATAGATATCATAATTCAATTATCAGTTATAATTCAATCAGATCTGCTTATTTCTATTCGATTTTATTTGCTTCCTCATGTCCATCAAAATACTTCCATTTTTATATACAAATGATCAATAATTTAGAGTTAGCTATATTTCTTAATTTCAAATATTTATGACTAACAAAACAAATATACATCATCAAATAATGAATGAATGAATAAGTTGTATGTATGAATGTATGCTTTTATGTTAATATATTTATAGACATGATAGGTATGTCTGAACATCATGCAACATAAAACTATTCCAAGAAAAAAAGGCGAAACGAGAAGAGATGGAAGAAGAAAGATACAAATTATGTATTCCATTATTCATTTAAAATAAATACCTGTATAGGTTAAACAGACAGTACGTTTAATCAAACAGAACCAAAATGAAAAAATTGATTTATGGAACAATTTAAAAGTTATGATAATAGCGAGGATACCAAAAAGATTTTTTCAAATACCCATCCATTACTTTTCTTTAAATTGATTCAAATATTACACCGTTTCTTTAAACATATATATTTTTGAAAATCCATCATTTTCTCTCTTTCTTTAATTTCTTTTTGGAGAATTTCTCCAAATTTCATTTTTCAAAATTTTCAACTTTTCAATACAATAGTAAAATTACTCTTTTGTTCTATAAGAAATGACGCCCCAAGTTCCAATTTTTTCCATATTAAAGTGCCTCGTTTAAGAATAATTTCAATTAATTATTTCTAACTAAGCATTCGAACTTATCTCAATAATTAGCTAATGAATAAAAGATTTTTAAAATTCCTATAGCTGCTCCTTATCTGATAATTTGATATTAAAATTCAAGCTATATCGTTTATTAGAGACAACTTGGAATTATGAATCAAAAAGCTGCAATATCTAATAATATACAATTCTGTAGCAAGCACCTATAAAGAACTTTTGCCAACAAGACTGTTTTATTCAAACAGTGAATCATGCTATGTTATTGTACTGGTAGCAAAAGATGCCCCTCTGATGATAATACAAGCAAACATTATGTCTAATTCAAGTTTTCAAAGAAATCATATATTTATCGAGAATGCTTCTTTCTCATGATTTTGAAAAAGTTATATGGAAAAGCTAGATACGTTAAAAAATTTCATTCTAAAGAAATCTGAAACACTGACAAGTCTATATACCATAATTTTTCTTGTGAATCTTCCGGGAGAAAAATCGAAATAAAATGATAAATATATAAAATTATTTTTTTTATACCTTATAAAAGATGGCGATTAGCATAAATTTTTTTGTAGATTATAAATGAGAATTAAAAATGTCAACGACTATATAATTTTTAAATATTTAGAATTTGCATCAATTTAAGGACTGAAAAAGGTATTTTTCTTTTCTCTCTTTTCCTTTTATTTTAAATGACATATAACAAAATTTTTCAGTAATCGAAACTTGGATTTGGTTTCTTAGATATAAAGAAAGTAAATTAATAGAATTACTGCGCTAACTCACGTTGTTAATCCTGAAGTCATTTCAGATCTATTATTGTTTCCATTAACCACATGAATTTTCGCAGAATCCTGAAATCTGTTGCATCACATTCCAATGTCAAATAATCTAAAATGCTTAAAGTGACAAAGCTTTTAATTGAGATAATTCTTGAAATTCCTTACAAAGATAATTTCCGAAATAAAAATTCAAAATTTTAATAAACTAACCCAAGTACTTAGAAAACGAAACATATATTCATGAGCGATACCGACTACGTTCCCATCACGAAGAGCTACAGTATGAGAAATACGCTGACCATCAACCTGTAAGTTTCAACTTACTTAAACTCAAAAATTCATTTTAACGAATTTTAGCTCTACTAAAATGACATATATTAGAGAATGAACCTCAAGATAAGCATTTTGATCTGATGGTGTGATCGTTACAATACCATCCTGATAATTGATAACTGCATGTCGAGGTTTAATATATTGCCCATCTAAAAACAACCCCATCGAACGATCTGAACCTATACCCATCACGCCAAATGGGAGATGTACTGGTTCCACTTCTGGGATTTCTTTACAATCTGAATTGTCATCATATCATTTCATAAATTTATTATTGCAAAATAAAATTTACCCGCAAGCTTCTTACATAACAAAAATAATGAAGACAGCAATACGAAGTTAAGACTAATGAATAAAAATGGAAGCAGACAAAATGTTTCTAAAAATTGATAATAAATAATTTACAGCTTACCTAAAGTTAACTGTAAAAGACATGGTTTGATAGCAAAGAGATTTTGCATGCGCAAAATTTGAGAGATTCCTGTAGACAATTTTTGTGGATCAGCATAATTAACGGCAAGTGCTGCTGCTGACGATATCGATGAATGACGAGCATGTCGTTTTGGTATTTTAGATAAATGCTGTTTCACAACAAAAAATATTTCCTCTGATGGATCTGGTATACGATTTGCCAGACTAACCAATGGATACTCATTATAATCCATAATTCGTTCACGTCGACTGATATTCAAAAATCGTAAATCGCTTAATGAACGAGATAACTTTGTAGAAACCGGTATCACCATCTGCAAATTTAAATCGCTTATTTTTCTTTTTCTTCCAATATTGCAATAAATTAACGATATTTAATGGTGCTTTTTTAAACTAAATCAATAAAACCTCAGCAATTAACTTAGTCATTAAGTACTACTAATTTGTAAATTACTCTATTTGACAACATGATAAATAAGAGTCAATGATATGATATTAGCAGATTACAGATGAATACATATATAAATGTTTCAAGAGCTACCTCAACTAAAACGTATTCTTCCACATTTTTATTAATACCATATTTTTCCAATACTTCTTCCAAAATTCTACTTGCAGTATCACGTACTGACACAAGGAGTGTGACATACGGTCGACTTGGTTCTAATTCATAACCATAAACCTTTAAACTTCCACCTGAAATATAAAATTAAATAAATTTAAATTTATATAAACCAATCATTTCGATAAAAAACTTTCTTTTTCAATCAGACTTGTCCTCCTTTTTCATTTTATTTAAAAAATCTCTATAAGGAAAGGATTTTGGGCATAATACATAAATTAATAAATTTTTCTGCATAGATCTTGTTAATAAAAACTTCAAATAAAGCTAAAGAATCATGGGCTTTTCAATGATTTAAGCCATTGTCTAATCAATAGATGGATTTGTATCATTAACAGCATTAGGTGAAATCATATTTTTTTTTTGAAAACATTTGAAGATATGCTACAGGTTATCACCGTGAGGTCAAGGTAATTGTTATACGAAATGTTATACGAAATGTAAGACTAATTCATTTAACGATACGTCATGCACGACGAAACGCCGGTAATGTGTCCCGCATTATTATATAGCACTCACAAAACCACCAATAAGCAATTTCAATTGCGAATTAGCTTCTCGAAGCGGTGCGAAAAACCGAAACCTTGGGCAAGTTTGTCCCATCTAAACAACTATCCCCTACACTAACCACACCCGTTTACAACTTAATCAAGGTACACAAAATTCTGGAAATTTGACCCTTTTCACCAATTTTTAAATCCTCAGAGTTTCCCGAAACTTCCAAGAATATTTTTACAGCCAACTTCTTAACATGAGATATTCTTCATTTTCCATCGATTAAAAAAAGTTTATATACAGTTCCAACTTTTATTAACAAAATTATTGAAACATTGTGTCATGTGCTGTTGATTTCATAATCTTTTCCTATCCTTTTATTTCAAAAAAGTATGTAATACCTATTCTCGCTTGCAATAAATATTAAAGCAATACACAACATTATGATATATCCCCAGTGATTCTCTGAATTCTTTGTAAAGAAAAAAAGCTAAATTTTAACGCTTTTTTTTGTTACCTTGACCCATATCTTTTAATTTCGCCGCAATTTTTTTTTCGCGCCGTTTCTTCATGACAACTTCTGGATTTGAAATTGTCCGTGTAAATGTCGTAGGTGGCAATGCTTTATATAATTCTTCGGAAGCGCGTAAAATCGGTTCTTGTTGCACAATTGCTAGAATTTCCTCCATAAAGATCATTCTTAGTTCTTTATATGAATTTTGATTTCTCTATGTTCAATATTTTATCCTATCTCAACGATTTAGATAAATATTTCAAAGTACACATTTTTCTAGTTATTTATCTGAGACTGTGAGTTCATTGCTTTTCCGTCCAAATCCACCATTTCTATTTCTATATGTACCATCAAAAAAAAAACTTTTCTAATTTTTAGACATCGGCCATTAATACTACAAAGCCTTGGCATTTGAATTTCAGCAATCTTGAACATTAACAAAAAAAAAAAAATATACGAAAACTGGACATAAATTGGAACAATTGAATTGTTTTCAAATTTAAAATAATGATTGTATGTCAAAATATTCCTAATTAAATCCATAATCCTGATTAGGAATCGATAACAGATCATTATTTATTAATCTTGTGCTCTGGAAAAAATTCTAATTTGATTGAAAAAAACTCGAAAAAAAAATGAAATTTAATCTAATGTTTATAAACTATCAATGTAAAATAGCACAGAATTAACAAAAAACCTTTTTGATGCTTCTTTTTCAATTCTTTTTCTTCTTTCTTTGAAAATCTTTTTCGATTATCACTTAAATTACTTATGGTACCCTGAAATAATATTTTTTGAAAATTATGAAAATGATTCTGAAGAAAGATTACAAACTCTTTTGTCTTTCCTGTGCATATTATTTTCATGAAAAATGATCCAAGAAGCATTTAAATCAATGCAAATATGTAGTTTTTATAAAATAAATTTATAAAGTCATCTTCCTTCTAACAAAAGAATTAATTCATCTATTATTCATGAATTACTTTCGAATTTTTATTTTTCAAACGTGTACAGTCGGTTGCGCTTAATTTTTGTAATTTCAAAAATAATTTCATAATTCAAAATAATTTAAGTAATTTAAAGCTTCTTATAATCTCGAATCTGTTCTTGAATCATATAAAACTCCGTGTAATTTCGGATTTCATGATTAAAATCGCATTGTTATTTTTCCAAACTGCTGAATGTTACCCATTATTATACCTTACATAAAATCTCAAAGCTAAATTTTATACCTTGATAGAAGTGATAGTAGGGTGTGCTCTCAACAGAAATCGACCTTCGCGATCATCCTTGTGCCAATTCAGCTGTACAAGTAGTGGTTTTTCACTAGGTGCTAAACATCGTTCATCGCCATTTTCATGAACTTCCCACAAAGAATATTCTGGATTACTGAGCCTGAAAATAAACTCGTCTTCTTTCACCAAACACCAAATTTTCAAAGTAAATTTAAGATGCAATGATTTCAAAATCAAAAAACATCTGCCAGCTTACATTTTTAAGTCTGGATGAAACTTATCGACTAGCGCACTGATAACTGCTCGGGTCGTTGCTGTACTAGAAACACGGATACATTTTGTTAAAACTTTATCTTTTGATTCTTGAAAATAAAATCGCATCACACCATGAATTTCAAGGTCCTGAAATATCATGCAAAGAAGTTTGCCACTCATATCAATGAATTGTAGTTATGTAAAATTAAATATAAAATCGTTTTGTAATACAACTGTTCTCATATCCACTAATTACGACAGACATTTAGGTATGATATTTTTTGATACATCACATGCAAAAATACAGTACTGATGAAGTGAAATAGAAACAAAAGTGATAGGAAAATAATGAGCTACAAATAAAGTTTTCCCCTAAAACAAAAATTTGATTAAAAGATATTAAAAGATTATTATAATTATTAAAATCCATTCTTTAATTTACAGTTAAAGAATTAAATTAACTGCAATCGAATGGAAAAACTTTAAATTGGATTTTCTCATTTCTTTGGACAAAATGAGTGAAATAATTGACCACCTAATTAAGTAATTCAAATATAAGCCCATAACAAATTCAAATTGAATATGTTTATAGAATAGCTTAAGATGAACAATCCATCGATTAACATTTATTAATTTGATATTTCCTGAATCAACTTTCGAGAAAAGTCCTAAAACTATTTCAATAAAGAAAAAAAAAGTCCAAATACTTCTGTTGGATAGCTTAGATTGAATAAATCAAGTCGATTTTCATTCCACTGATCGACCAGCTGCCAGAGTTGTTCTCTCTCTACTCGTTTGGATAGTGGTAGACTGCTTAACATCGTCAAGTTATCCAGAATATATTCTTTCTTCTCTCCTGGAAAGAAAATATTTCCTCTAAAGCTAACGTCTCTTGTAGCCAAGAAACGTACAATCAACACTTACTCAACTTCATCCTCAATCTGAGTTAAAGAAATCACTGAGAATGAAACACAAATTCGAAAAGATAAAATCGATGTCAATTGGAATGAAGTAAAAGTTTTAAATTGTAGTAATTGGCTTCTGTTCAGAAAATGCAGTGATAAAATTAAAAAAAAAAGAAATTCGAATTTACTCAATACGCAAATTTGATCTTGAAGCAGAAATTAATTGAAAATGAAAAAATAATCATGCTACAATCATTACTGAAGAAATTGAAAATATCAGTAACAAATAAAGGTGGAAGGAAAATAATCACAGCAAATGCTGAAATGAAAAAAATTAATTTGAAATTATTTTTCTAAATGTGAAGAAAGAACAATAAATAATGATATATTGAAATGATTATGAGAAAACGTGAAACTACTTAAGCTAAAAACTATCATCATTTCGATGCCAGCAACAAAGCAAAACTATAAAAATCACATTATTCAGAGGTAACATATAAAGGTCATTTATTCCGTTTCTCAGATCACTATTAAACTAATTCCACCACAAGCTCATGAATAAATGGACTACCGACATGACCTTCAACTTTTACGCCGATCTTATTTATCTCAGTTCACCTTTCAATATGCCACATGTGGTCCGTTAAAATATGATTGGATTTGATATTTATGGCAGAGGAGAGATTATTCTCTTTCTTTTTGGTGATGGATTACCTTCAATTGCTGCTCTAACAGATATTAATACTTCTTTCCAATCCCTAACTATTCTTACTGATTTTTATGGTTTCATCACTACTTATTATGTTTTAGACTTTGCGTTGTTACTATTTTTTGAATTAATAATATTGGGGTCATTTAGTATACTTTGATTACTTCGCTGTTTATTGCTTTAAATTTCCAACTTATGTCATTTAAAATTTGATCAGTCCATAATTCTTTTTAGCTGTAAAATATTTACTAGCATTATTTATTTAAATTTTTATTTTTCCATAATTTGCAAAATTTCCATAGAAATAATTTCTTTAAAAAAATCTATTTTGCAAAGAGAAAAGGAAATCAGAGAAATATATTTGCAAAGACTACAAAATTTTAATTGTTTCAAATCCAAAGAATTTCAAATTTCAGTTGATCATTTTCCTGCAAGTTGGAGTAATGCAGATTTTTACCAGTTAGCATAATCATTCACGCCAAAATCAGAAAATAGAACAGCTTGTGTTAACTGATACTACCCTGATTATTTTGGAGAAAGATTTCTCATCTATCACAATAATTATAAAAATATTTTCCTGATAAATTCTTCTTGCCTCTTAATGATAGACAGAATTATTACATTACTGATTTTTACCCATGATTAGTGATAGAGATATCATAAAAATGATTTACATTTCAGAATGAAATAAAATCTTATGATTTTGAAAAGCATTGCAACACAGAAGAATGGCAGCCGACAACGATTTGGAAGGAATTCGTTATGTGATAATTGACGAAAATCCGGAAAATGATGGAAGATCAGATAGCTATTCATTTACAACATCTGGATCGACGGTCTATCATCATCAGAATATATCATCAGCAGAACAGCAACAAGAAATGCCAGGATATGACTGCAATCTACAAAATGGTTAATTATTTAGTTGCTTCTTTATTTTAATTTTGTTATTCTTAAAATAGAAAAAAAAATTATTTAAAACAATGAGAATTTTTTCTAAAACAATGGTCTATAAATAATGAGAATTTGTTTTTAAAAAAAAACAAATGAATCCTCATTGTTTATAAATCATCTATCATAAGAAAACTTAATTATATTACTAACTGCCGGTACCATTTCTAATTAGTGACATGAACTAAAAAGAGTTGAAGGATGACTATATTCGAGATTAAATAGTCCGAAATCAGAGGACATATCATTGAATAAACTTTTAGCCCTTTATCTTTATTATTTTGATTATTACATTCAATTGCATCCAAATTAATTGAACTTACTATTTCAAATAAGCCATAAAGTATCTTTGTTTATTAAATAATGGTTTCGTGTTGTACTTTTTTGCTTACTTGTTGTTTGTTTATGTGAAGTTAATTACTAAAATATATATTTCGTTTTTATTCAAGATTCATCAGCTTCAACATGGGTGCATCATTCATTGAATATACCAATTTCGAGTAATGTAAGTTCAAAAATATGATTGAATTATATTGTTAATTTTCAAAACAGTGAATCATTATTTTTAAAAGATTTGCAAATCTTTTAAAAACTTTTTCTAAAAGAAATCGAATCGATTTAACCCATATTATAGTTAATTTAGCAAATATCGAAAAATTATGTGAAGCAGTAAAATCTATCTTTAAGTTGTATGTAGTAATCCCATTCAGTATTTTAAATCCAAAGATGAATTAAATTGAATTTTGAACTAACATTCTGAAAATATCCGTGATCTTCCAATATAATACCCTCTCGATGATAATACGGCTATACAAACTAAATATATTGAGAACAAACTAAAATATATTGACTATATCAAATAATTTTGTTTAGATACCAGATTATTGCACTGCTAAATTTATTTGTTCTGATTAAGATATTTTTGTTTTAGACACACTATTTGGCGCGTTGTGGCGTTTGTGATGCTCTTTTCGATTTGAACGAATTTTGAAACATACCAAAAATTGTAGATTAGAAAAATGTTACAAGTATGTTTATTTATTTAATTCTTCGAAATTCATTTTTCAGCAATTTCTTTTTGATCAAAATATGATATAAAATAGTGAAATGCGTTGTACCAGTATTATTTTATTATATTTCCAAACACTTGATATCAACAATAATAATCAAAGAATTGATTTAATTCAATGCAAATTTCCAGTTAAATAATTTTAGATGTGATACGTGTGGTAAAGAATATAATAAGGAACATAATTTAAAGCTGCACCATCTTGGCCAGCATGATAAAGCGGTGGTTGAAAATGATAAATACATTTGTTCATTTTGTCCAAAGAAATATGCTCGATTAGCTGCATATTATGCGCATCTTCAAATACACAGCTTGAACGATTCACTTATATGTACATTTTGTAAAGAAGAATTTGATTTTCAGGTTTATTATCAAGAAATTCATACAGAATAGACTATCATATATTTTACTTAAATCAGTTTATTTGCCTTTAATATGCTAACGAATTGACTAAGATTGAGAAATTATATGTATTGTATGCATTTAGTTTGAGAAATCAATATATTACATATATTTATTCTTAATTTTATAAGCTTATTAACTACATATTGATTTATAACTATTACATGCCAAAAATCCAGAATATTAGGAAATTGAAATGTTTAGTTGTAATATCTCGTATGATCAATTTAACAAATCTTTATCTCACTATTTCGATATTTAGTCTGGATAAGTTTTACAAGAGACATTGGACGAATGTCAAACAATCTCACAAGATCCAAGTAATGGTTAATTAAGTTTTTGTGTTTGTATAAGAACATTAAGGACATCGTGAACTTTTTATTTTTGTTTAATTTTCATCATTTTAGGCACTTTTAAACAAACACTTACGTCTAGAACATTGCTATCCTCGCTTGGAAGATATCGCTACGGTTGAAATATGCAAGAAATGTGGTATTGCTATGTTGAGCAAAGAAGCAATGAATGAGCATAAACAGATGCATCGAAAAATAAAGTAATTTTCATTGGTTTTGATTGTTTCTGGAGAAAGTGTCCGAGTATAAGAACCAAATCAGAAAAAATATACGCTATAAGTTATCGAATTTTCAAAATCATGACACTAATTTGTTGTATAAAAGATAGGTCACGAAGTTATCATATCCGGAATTAGTATCTGTATTTGTCATAAAGTTTCAGCAATGTTAAAAGCAATTTTTAGGAGTATTCGACTTTGACCTATGCATCCTTGTTCAACTTGAAGATTATGGTGTGTGGATAGAATAAGACTTATTGACATAATGTGTTTTATGGTTAGTTTTCAGTAAGGCAATGAAAAGAAATAAACGAAAACGTGAATTAGACCCTGGTGATAGAACTCATAAATGTGAAGCATGTGGTAAAACTTTTAGAAAAAAATTTGAATTGATGCGACATTATGTTGTCCATACAAGTATGCCTTTTTAATTCATTTAATCTTTTGATATAAATTCATTCTTTTTCCTTTTAAATTTCTAACGTTCATAAGAATTTATCTTAGAATTTGCTCCATACGTTTCCTTGTGTATAAATGAAATTATTGATTGATTAGCAAAGAAAATTCTGCTGTAGAATATCATGGTTTTTAAAAAGCTATGAAGTAGATTATTTTTATTTTATGAATGAACTGTTACTGTTAGAGTGATTTCATCGATATTTGAGAAAAGGAAGGGAAAACATTTGTTAATTTTTGAATGGATTTTGTTGAAGTGGGGCGAATGTTAACATATCTTGGTAATAACTTATATTCATTTAATTATGTTTAACGTATAATTCCACGATATATATCAGAAGAACGTCGTTTTGTTTGTGAAATTTGCGGAAAACGATTCTCCCAAAAAGCTTCTCTGGGACAACATACGCTGATTCATAACGCATCTACCGCCCAAAGTCATAAATGTTCATTCTGCGGTGCAACGTTTTCGCAGGTAACTTTTTTGTGCTATCAGTGAGTTGGATCTCTTTAAAAGAAAAGAGTATAATTAAGAAAATGTATCGCGTTTCAATTATCCAATCCCATAATTGATTAGGAACGAAATTAATTTACGTCTGATTTGAAATGGCTTTGCACTTTTTCAGTATTATCATTACGAATTGGATTCCTTAAATTTTCCTTATAATTCTGATTTGGTAACTAATGTTTTTAAGGCTGGAAATTTGCGTCGACATGTGAAACTTTTACATCGTCCAGATGCTGCATCGCGTACAGTTTTTCGATGTCTCAAATGTACTTGTGTTTTCACTTCGTTGCAACCACTACAAGTACATACCCGAAAACGGCATCCAGAACAAGGTTGACGAATTCATTAAAATTAAATTGGATTACTGATATGTTCTGAATTCAGAAGCAATAACTTTTTGTTTCCTGCGTTTGAAATTTTCAACTAGAATTTTTTTTAGTTGTTGCCTTGAAAAATACGTTGAATGCCGAAGAAGAAACTGTTGATCCACAGGTATTTTTTAGGCTTCTCATCATTTATTTTACTCTTGCACTTTTCGTGAGTTTATTTGAAGATGAAACATGGCGTTATTATTATTATTATTATGAATTCAAGGGATAATAATTGATTACGTTTTTGTCCAGAAATTACTTTTGAGTTGTTACTATTATTATTTTATTTATTATTATTATTATTTATTATTATTATTATTATTATTATTCATTATTATTATTTATTTATTTGTTAATTTATTTATTTACTATTAACTATTACTATGACAATTATTGTCATTATTTTATTTACTATTTATTATTATCATGATTATTATTATATTATTATTATTATTGCTATTGTCATGAATTATAACGACCAATCTTACATGAAATTTTTTTTTTCTTTTAATTTTTTCATATCCCTGTCATTAATTTTTTACATTTTTTTTTGAACACATATTTAAGATTGATTTTTCTCTGTAAGTTATGATTTGTAAGAGATCTGAACTTTCAAACGATTCCAATATTATTGCCGAACTTTTAAAAAAAAATTTAGAAGCAAAAAAAGAAACGTAAGCTGTTTTATTGCTATATTTGTGGAAAAGTTTTTGGCAAAACATCCGATTTGATACGACATTATCGAATACATAGTGGCGAGCGGCCATTTTCATGTAATCGATGTGGTCGAGATTTTAATTTGAAGTCTTCGTTGAAATTACACATGGATAGTCATGTCCGCGCTGACTATCCCGATAATTATTATACATGTGCACGATGTCCTATATGTATGAAACAGGTAATCATATTATTTCATCTGCAAGTTTACAAGAAATTGGAAATTGGTAATTTCAGGAATTGAAAGTATTGTGAAAAATTACTTTTCAGTTAGCATCGACACCATCCTTGCGCCGGCACCTCAAAATCCATGAAAGACCATTGGAGCATTGCGGTGTGTGCTCGCAAGTAAGCTTATACTCACTGTTTTATGCCTTATTTTCTTCTACATTAATATATTCTAATGATGTATAATAGATATTTCTTTATATTAGTTTCTCATTCATTGTCTTCGAATTGTGACGTCAGTACTAATCCTATAGATATTCGTTTGTACTTTGTATGCATATTGCATGTATATTCCAAAATTCTTTTTAGGTTCACATGTATAATGAAGGATAGATTCCTAATTTTCAGATTTTTCTGAGCAAAAAAGCATTGGAACAGCATCAGATAGCTTGTTTAACAGCAAATGCTGAAGTAGACTCATCTGGAAGTTTACTGGAACTTTTGCCGCCTACCGGGAATGCTACTGTAAGTAGTAAACCGGAACGAAAGCCCTACAAATGTCGTACCTGCACAGCATCTTTTTCAACACTTCGCTGTTTGAAGGAACATATCAACCGACATACGGGCATTAAACCACACATTTGTCGATTATGCTATAAATCTTTTATTCGTTAGGTCTGTAACTTTGTAGAATTGAAATAACATTCAGTTTTATTTTCTTAACATTCTATTTTTTTTTTTGGAGAAAGTTAATTTGGAGGAGTTTTTTAAATCCACAAATATGTGACCAACTTTATAACATTGCTTTCCATTTGTCGGATACAACGAAAATTTATCTTTTATGAATGCAAACATCGCTATTATTAATATTGCCAATGTTTGACTTTGCAGGATATTACCTCTTTTTGTTTTTGAAATCCTCATTATATTCTTTTTTTATATGTATTTGAAAATCCTCATTATATATTTTATTATATTTGAAAATTCTCATTATATTCTTTTTTTTAGCCCAGTTAAAGTATCACAGCGAGATACATACCAACAAGCGACCGTTCAAATGTTTGGTCTGCAGTCAGACATTCAGACGCCATTCTCAATTAAAAACACACACAAGCAAACATACACGACCCGATAGCTTGATAAATTTTGTAAGTTGTAATAACACATTTGTCATTTGACTTATCGAAGTCTACTGTCATTGTCTTAACATCATTTTTAATTGCTGGGATAGAATTTCAATTGTTTTTGATTCCAAAACTATTCGGTATGATACGTTTATATTTTTTTTGCACCGAAAAAAGTAATGAACATAACATTAGTCAGACGTTATTCTCAATTAGGTCATCCGATAATTTATTCAGCAAAAGTGTACAGAACGATAAAGGTCGAAAACTGAATTGCGTTAACCGGACTGAGAGACAGTAATTTTTTCATAGTAAATATTGAAATATTTTTTATTAAATGATCAGGATTAAATACCTGATCATTAAAATGATCAGGATTAAATTTTTGGAAAGACAGTAATTTTTCATAGTAAATATTGAAATATTTTATTAAATGATCAGGATTAAATAAGGTAAGTATTCTAGTGATTCACTGATTTCATTTTGTGCAACTAAAGGAATTATTTCAGGAATCTCTTTCATGGTCACCCGATAATTTATTCAGCAAAAGTGTACAGGATAATAATGCTCACTTTAGTGAAAACGATCTTACTAGTTTTGATTTTTCATCTTTAGACGTTGATTCGAAACAGCTGAATATTAATACTTCAACTGAGGTAACTAACATAATTTCGTTCATTTTGTTCGCAACAGCTTTGTGTTAAAAACGCTATGTAAGACAATGGTTATATCAAATGTAAATCGTGCGAAGTATACGGTAAATATCCTATCAATAAGCAAAACGATGAGCCCCATTAAGATTAGTGACGAAGAAATTAAAAACATTGAGTAAATCTTATTTTTTTAAATTGAGTTTTTCAGACATCGTATTTAAATAGCTGCTTGGCGTTGCAGGACTGTGATATAATAAATGGTTTGGCAGTTGAAAAATCTCAGGAAACTCGTTGCCCCGTGTGTTTTTTTAGTTTTAGCTCAGGTATATTTACTGATTTCCTACTTTCACTTTTTTTTTTTGATTTTTCAAAAGAAATAAAAAATTTGTAATGACTTGCAGATGCGACATTATCAACTCATTTATACAATATGGTTTCCGATCCGCTACACAGTCTTCCTGTTCTGGCATGTAATCATTGCTCAAAAACCTTTTCTGGATGTATTGACCTTGCTGATCATTTGCATGTGTCTCATCGTCTTGTAGGTTTCTCTTATTTAAAATTATTCGATATTTTCTGGAGAATTTTTTCTTGCAAAACCTAATTTATTATAACATTTTGGTGTAAAACGAAGTATGAGAAATATCGAATAAGCCAATAAAATTTCATCCATTAATCGTCCATTAAGAAATGAAGCAAATAAAGTGTTGATAACTTGGCAAAAAATCAAGTAATCAGATGAGCTGCTTTTTATTTGACTTGCAGTTGTGCATTGATTTCACTAGGCTTTGGAAATTTTGATATTTGTTAAATATTGAGCCAATTTAATCAAGTTACTAAGAAATTTTTTCAAGCCTGATCTCGTTTTATTAGAGATATAAATCTGCATAAAATAAACCAAGTTCTTTGCTCGTAAAAATAAGCTTGATGTTTGTTTAATTTTCAAAGAATTTGGGCATAGAAATTCTTTGCATTGCCGAATTGATTTTTTTTATTTCTGGCGCAGTCACAAATGAGGAAGAAATAAAAATTTCTCCGTTAATTTTATTTCTTTTTTCCTCCGAAAGATGGCATTATTTCAGAATCAGCGTGAACAACGAAGTTTCAGTTGTACTACAAGTTTTTTGCTGAAGGATGACCAGGTTATATTTCTGTTTTTATCAGTTTTATTATTAACTTAATTAATCTGATTTCTAGTTAGCTCATTCTTGACCTTGTTATTGAAAATACTGATAATGTTATTTAAATTGTAAATATTACTATTGGTTGTATATTTGTTTACTTTATCTGTTTAATAATGTCTTTCTGAAATTTTCGTCGAGTATGCCGATGTTAAAAGCAGGTTATTGTGGACGATTCTCTGTATTCTTTTTCACCCACTGGACAAATTAAAATGGCGTGAGAAAAAAATTAAGAACAAGGGATTTGAATATATTGTGTGCTTTGACAGAAACGAATGTTTTATTGTAGAGAAGGGCCTATTTTTCTTGACTGGTCCTGTGATTAAAGCAATGTGACTAAAGAGAATGAGATTATATAGAAAAGAAATATAAATTATATTCCTGAAGATTCAAATGAAATAATTTATCGAATCAAATATTTAAGTAAATTTGGATGAATTTTAATTGCTATATTATATTCGTAATATTCTTCAGCGATCTCATGTTTGTGATGTTTGTGATCGGCGATTCAAGAAACCTTCAGATTTGGTGCGACATAAAAGAATTCATACAGGTATTAACTTTATTCATTTAAATTTCATAAAATAAATTCTTAAAAGGTAGTTGCAGTTATTTTGAAAATAGGTTTTTCCTCAAGAATTTATGGTATTACACGTGATATCATTTTTTGGCTATAAACTCATGAATATTAGGAAAAAGTTCTTTTCCAAATTGTAATTTTAGGTGAGAAACCCTATTCATGTGGGATATGCGAACGATCTTTTCGTGTTAAATCAACTTTATATCAACACCTGAAAATACATGAAGACTTGGGTAATACACGTGAAATGTGTACGTTATGTAAACGATGTTACTGTTCATTGTCAGCTTTACGGCAGCATCTATATTTATCTCATGCAGAAGAAAAATCTTTCAAATGTACCGACGGAGCATGCAAAGAGCGATTTAAGTTAGTTCAATGCAATCACTGCTTTTGAAAGGAATTGTAAAGATCTTTCAACACTTTTACAATTATTCTGTAAAAAAAATATTGGATTACAGAACTGTTCGTAGCCGTGATGCACACGTGAGACAGTTCCATTCATACGTAACAACTGACCTCATTAATGGCGTTGCGTCTTCGCTTAACACCAGCGAGCAATTTCAAGCAACTGCATTACAGCTAGCACCTGATCCTAAAAATGCAGGATTTGTGCAACCTTCATTCAATTCTGCTTTTTCACGTATAGTAAACAAGGTTCAAGTTTATGAAATGCAAGTGTTTTTTTTTATTCAAAGTTTAAAGTTCAAAGCAATTATTGATAAACAATGGTCGATTTTTGTTTAGGACATCAACATACGGCAACGCATCTTGTGCTGAAACTGCAACCGCATCTAAATCCACAAACCGTTGAGGTGACAATCAGTGAAATTTCGTAAGTTATCAGTTATATGATATTTTTTGTCTATTAAACTCATCGCAAATTTCATAAATAAACATTTCGAAAATTTGTCAGATTTTTTAGAAAGATTTATCTCAATTTATCTGTAATTATGTCAGATGTGCATTCATTTTAAGTTACTGATTTCAAATGGAGTCAAAAATTTATCGGTTTTTAATTTATTTTAATTACAGTGTTAACGATGTGAATGAAATAAATAATTGTGGAGCAATTGTGATTCCAATACAGATGCTACGCTCTTTATCACCGGAAGGTGTAATGCTTCGAATTGCTGTTTCTTATCCGTTCTTGGATACTGGTTCATTTATAATTATCGATTCACGACGCATGTTTTCTTTTTTGTCAGGAAAGGGAGTATGCTATTTTCTCTGAGAAATTTATTTCGAATTTTTTTTTCTTTAGTTAGATTTTTTTTTTTGAAATTTTTTTTGAAAAATCTTAAAATTCAAATTTTGCTTGAAATATGAAAAATCTATCGATGGAGTAAATTGAACATATTAATGTAAAGGCTTCGATTAGTCAAAGTAGAATAGTTAAATGGTTATTAATCATTTAATCGCTCAATATTTGGCCTCTTAATCTCGATCACTTATTTGGTGAGATGGTCACAGGTGCAATTAATTAACCAATTTTTTCTATTAGTATGTTTATTACAGACGAATATTATGATTGTACCGGTCAATACATCCGTTGAATTAACCAATTTACCATTAAGTTTGTATACAAGTGCGCAATATTTCGATTCTTTGACACAGGCACCCACATTCATCTCCAACTGTGTCATCTGTGATGAAAGTTTCTCCAGTCAGGAAGAAAGTAATGCACATTTCGTTAGCGAAGATCATGAAACAGCACAGGTAATTACTTTATTTATGTATCGAAAGTAATTATTATGTTAGAGAGTATTTAAAAATGAAAAAATTTAAAGAAATGAAGAAATTTTATTGCTTTGATCCAAAAACGAAATTTTACATTCGATTGGTTTTATCTGTTTCCTTTTTTCAGTTTTTCTCGCTTCCACAATTAACGCGTCATTTTGACGTAACAACAACAACCGCAAATAACGACCATTTTCAGCCGTTCATGTAAGTTGATTTTATGTTCATTGAATATTATTATTTAAATATTAATTCTAATGCTAGATTCTTAAGTGAATGTTAGAGGTCAATCAATTATTTTTCAAGAATGATGTCATCGTTTTTCTGGTTTTTCTTTAACCTAGAAAATTTTCAAAACGTGAAAGAACTATACAAGTTTTGTTTAGAGCAGTTTCAAGATCGAGAATACTTACTGGCACATATCCGTCGGGAGCATGAACAGGGCAGCAATGATTTGCTTGATCACAACAATTTGATAACTTGGCGTCGTACTTTAAATTAATAGGAAAAATGTTTGTTAAATATGTCATTTTTTCAGTTTAATTCTAATGGTTCATTATTTCTTATCCGTTTTATGCATTTTTTATAACTTTCACTGAATAGATCCAATTTTTATATGAGTGCCGCAAAGCTTCTTAATTATTAGAGTGTTATTTTCTTGGCAAATAAATGACAAATTGTCATTGCTTTGATTTTATAATTTGATCCCATAAGAAGTGGATCTCACAGCATTGTATGCAAATTGTACAGTTTCCTGTAAAGAGTAGATAATTTGATACATCCTTGATTGTTTTGTTTTTTTTTAATATCAATAAATAGTAAAATTTTTTTTCATTTTATTAATATAATATTATCTGTGTTTACCATATTATTACATTTTATTATAAAATTTATTGTAATTTTTCTTTTCATGGCTTTAAGTCTTTTATTTCTTTGTGAAATACATTAGGAAATGAATAAGAGAGAAATAAAGAAGAGAAATGATAACATGAATAGATAACAAACAATATGTTTAAATAATATGTATAAGTAAAACGTATAAATAAAAAGCAAAACAATGGTGCCTTTCCTTAAGTTATACTTCACGAGTATCGTTGTATCCGAGTTAGGAATAACAGAATAACCGACACTTTCTTACAGATGCCCCATCATTGAATGCAACTGGAGTACTAAAATGAATTCACATCTTAAACACGAAAAAATGGATTTTATTCGGTTCAAAAATTATATTGTTTCAAATACATCACTGAGGAAATACTGCGAATTTCACTCAAATTTTTGTGTGAATCTTGTATTTATGGTATATACTTTACTCAAATTTTTTGCGTATTTATCGTTTTTAAGTTATTAGCCTTCATGAAATCAACGATTCAAAAGTTTTTAGTAATCTAAGAACAAGCTACAGAACGTGTAAGTGAGTGAGAATCAACTGGTCCGAACCATCGAGGAAAAATTAATTAAATGTAATTTATGATAGTAATAAATATCTTGAATTTCTTTCCGAGATTAACTCAAAATTATGTAAATTGCATAATATATTTTAGAGAAAACTCGAGAAATTACCGCTTGTGGGTTTTTCGGTCTGTTCTGGTATCGAAATCATCAAGAAAAAATTGCATCCCAGTAATACGGTGGCTTTCAAAAGTTGGGATTCACCAAAAATGCCGCCGTGGGTTAAGAATCATGTGGAAACAGGTAGACATATGTATTATAAGGCGAATTTTTATTTTTCAGAATTTTGTAATTCTGCAGAGAATTTAGGAAATTTGACTTTGCTAAATTTATCTTTAAAAGTTTCGAAGTAGGGGGTAATGAAATTAGGAAAGCCATCAAACTGGTTTTACTTATTTTAATCATAGAGTACCGTCCTATTTTATTTTTTTTTTTTTTGAAAAATGTCGAGATTTGCTATAACTCATTATTTTTGTAGCAAATCTTGAGTTTACTTACTATCTATGTAGCAAATTTCGAATATTTATTGGGAATGCAAATACAAGCATAGTAAAATAAAAGTTTCTAAAATTTGCAAAATATCATTCACTTAATTAAATATTGATATTTGAAAGTTCTCAAAGGGTACTGCAATTATTCTGTCGAATCTGATCTTTTTTATTTAAGCTTTTTTTATTATATTGCATGCATGTTGTGTGGCATAAGGAAAATCTCATTGTTTAGTTCATCTTCGAACGATGATAAAACTGAATATAGGATAACCTCAATATTTGATTTTCTTGAGCAAGAATTGATCATTCTAGTAATAAAACTGTTTCGCTTAATTTACTCACATATTAAAAAATCAAAATTTAGTTTATTTGAAATTTTACAATTATATTCTATTAATTTGTATTTTCCTATGATAGACTTAGTGCTTCAGACGATTATCTGCGAATACTTTTACGATTTGAGAAGAATCGTTTGGCTGTTTGTTTTCGTCTCAATTTATCCCCACCGTCATGTTGTGTCTATTTCGATTACCTGCCCAATCATCCAATAGATGAATTGTATTTAGCACTGGCAAGCTGTGAAATGTTTAATAATGAGGTAAAAGTTGAACAGTTTCACAGATTCAGATTCATGAATAGCTTATTTAAATTTAATAGTATCTAAGTCTCAGTTCCTTAGTTCCAAGCTTATATTCCCCATCTATATTTTTTAGGCAGTAGAAATATGTAGTTAATATTTTGGTTTTTTGAGGATTCAGAAACTAAGCGAAAAGCTTTTGTAAATTAAGATTTTCTTCAGAAATATCATTTTAAATGATATTTTTTATCGTTGAAGACTATATATCTTGTTGATTCGGAATGGATAACTGTCTCAGTGCGAGATCGTTTTGAATATATGAGGATCAGATCATTATCAAAGATGTTTGTATTTTTTCATTATTTTCTGTATTTCGTTTGAAGGGCATACCTCTTATTGCAATTCCAAATCCTTCCGAAATGTTTACTTGGACCACCCAAAGGAAACAGAAAGCCGTCATCAACAAAGAAACAAAAGCTGCCAAACCGTTGGTTGAAATCGCAATGCCACCGTCCAATGCGGTAATTGTATATTCCTCGATATTTCATAATTTCGCTAAACAATTTTGAATTTAAATTTTTATTTTATGCTTCATTATATATATTATATAGCTTCTGCAATATTCATTATAATATTCAGGTGAATTTATTTAAAGGATGTCGCAATACAGCATATACGTTCTCGATAAAGTATTGCTGCTCTAAATAGCAATGTTTATTAAACAAACGGATGGTTTAACAATTAAATCAAAAATCATGCTTCGATAGATAGTTCTATGGAATTTTTTTGTCTTTTTTATTTGATCATCTTGATTATCGAAAAAGAAAAATGATAATATTAAACAATGTTGACTTTTTTATCTGTTTTATATATTCCAGACAACATCACCGATATGTACATTTTGCTGGGAACGGCCCATTGATGTGCTTTTAATGCCATGCAATCATGCAGTATGTTGTAAAATTTGTAAGGATAACTATATAAGTTATGAACGACAACGAAACAAAGCAAAAAATCTACCAGTGGAAGTTGTATGCCCAATTTGTCGGAAAAAAAGTATCTTTGTTTTCTGTTTATTTCACCGAAGATATAATTTATAGAGGCATTTTTAATTTTTAAACTCAAAAATGTTTAGATTTATACATTTATTTCACATTAATTGTTTTAAACGCTGAAATTAGTTCGGACATAAAATTTATTCTCGCTACTGAAAATGATGAAATAAAAGAAATTGGTAGCAAAATGAACCACAAGAATGAGATAAATAAAAAGAGTGGTAGAACTTTGAATTCCCTTTTCTCATTATTACCATCATCAATTTTCTAAATAGTATAACTTTAAATGTATGGTTGTTTTTTCATTTTTCTCAGTCATTCGATATTTGACTTAGTTTAATTATTTACTTTGAATCGATCAAATTCAAATTATGAAGGCAAAATTATCGGAGATTTGAAAAGCTTAATGAAGAAAAATAGTTTGATTTTCAGTTGAAGGTATTGCACAAATTTGGTTCCCTAAAATTTATCGTTGTCTACTCTGTGCAAATTATTGTGATACGATGTCAGCAGTTGCGGGTGGCAGAAATGGTTGTGGATGTGTTATTGGATGTTATGAGAAAGCGCGAAAATTATGTGATAATGGTGGTTCATGTCCGCACTGTCATAAAGAACTTATTGATGTGCTGCAGATTTTCATTCAAGATGATCGAGATCAATAGATTATTTTAAAATTCAAAGATCGGGTGATTTTAAAATGTCATAGCATCATATGAGGAATGCTGTTAAGCGATTAAAAAAGCTTTCATAAGTTTTTATGTGTTACTGTAAAAAGATGCAATTTCAAATCATTAGCATTGCAGTGAAAATCGAAATATAGAAAAAATGCTGCAAAAAAGCGTTTATTTGAACTATAATTAGCGATCGAAACGGAAATTTCGAAAAATATTTCCAAAGTGATAAGAAATAGTTCGCTTTTTTATTCCAAAATGCTCTATTTCATGATGAAACGATCATATATCGAAGACTTTTTTTGTGATGAAAGTTTTTTGCTTTTAACTTATCTCCTTCTTTTTCTAAGAGTTCTTCTAATTCTAAGAGAATTTTGAGTTTTTTCATAACGCTAGATTTATGCGTAATCACTTTATTGTTTATGTGATCATTGCAAGGGACGAAAAAAAAGATTTCTGATCATTTTTGTTTGAAGTATGATTATTTTTTTGCGATTATTATATTACTAAATCAAATATATATATGTGTATATATTTATATCTACATAGAATTTATTTTTGGAATTTTTGATGATCAGAAGTATGACATTTGTATTTTCATCTATTAGGTCATCTTAATCTATGCTTAATTTAACTTTCAACTTTCGAATGCTTAATTTAACTTTCAACTTTCGAAAAAGAGTAAATTTCATTTAAATTGACTTGAATTAATTTTTTAGCTTAAAGTCATAGTTTTGAATTTCAAAAGAAAAGTCAGTATAAAAATAAGTCAGTATGGAGGTTTTTATTTCCATAGTTACATTTCGTTATTATAATGAAAAGGATGAATATAAAGAAGCTACAAAGATTATGCTTGGAAGCCTATTGTATATGATCACTAAATGATGCATTCATATAAATTTATGATAAAGTGAAAATCAAGAAGAAATGACAAAATTTATAAATTTTAAAATGTTAGTTATACTTGGATATTGGAAAAAGCGATTGTTTTTTTCTTAACTTTAATCTTAATTATCTCCAATTTTTAAATTTTAATTTAGAAAAATTCATTATGATAATCAGTACTATCCAATAAATAGTTTTTCATTGAATTAAATTAATTAATTATAAAATCTTTGGACCAACTTTCATTTTGACATCAGTTGGGATACTATTTAATTGAGAAGAAAAACTTATCTTTCAATATCCATCTTGCGAACTGATTTGGAATAGCACTTTTCATAATTACTCTTGACACCACTATATAATTGTTTCGGAGATCATTAAGTTCATCTCCGAATCGGTATTTGATCAAATATTGCTATTACTTCTCAGTGTAGCAATCTTTCTCAGTAACTTTTTATTGAATTTCATATTCAAAACGATGGATAATCTTTTCGTCTGCATTGTCCATCAGAAGTCTTAAATTGGTAGCTGGGAAGAAAGAAAATTTTTTTCCACTATTATTATTATTATTGCTATTATTATAATTATTATTAATATTGTTGTTGTTGTTGTTATTATTATTGTTGCTATTGTTGCTATTTTTCTATTTCCATCAATCATAATTTTATCATTTATAAAATCTTTATTGTTATTATCATTATCACTGTTAGGCCAACAAATTTCGAACTATATTTCATATTAGTGTTATATTAATTAATTGCTTGGTGACTTGTATATTTACGTATATATAATGCTTCATTACTACTTTAAATTTATAGCCAAAAAGTTACAGTTTTTTAGACCTATAAATAAATCACATTTTTATTCAGTCAAGATGATAAATTACAGAAAAAAGAGAGAAAAGGTGATAGAAAAGAAAATTATGATTGCAAATAAAGTAAAAATTTTTGAACCTTATCTTATACTTCTTATAATAATAACAATAAATTCAAAATAAGTAATCATACATTCCAAATTAATATTTTAATTAATTATGAAACCACAACATTATGTCAATGATATGTTTCTAAAAAAAAAAATTGAGAAAAATATATGTATATAAAGAAACAGTAAGATTAAGAAAGAAGACAGAGAGAATTGATGGTAAAGCGATAGAATGAGATGTTATAAAATATTTAAAAAAATAATCAAATTCGAAATACAAAATATTAAAAATGAATAATCATAACTCAAATCCTTAATCCAAATAGATATAACAAAGATATTAATAAAGTTCAAAAAAAGCGAAGAGAGGGAGAAAGGAAAAGAAAAAACATTCGCAATGCAAATGAAAGATTGAACTTCTTTTTTAAATTTATATTTCTAAATTAATTTCATTCTTTTCATATTATGTTGCTATTTTCAATGCTCTAATGACGTTATGATTTGTAATGGATGTAAAATATTTTTTTCGTTTTGTTATCATATCAATCTAATATCCTTCTCCTTCCTTATTTATCATTTACCATTTATCACATAATTCTTTCGAAAATACTTTAGACTAATTTTTATTGGAAACAATTTTTCAATATCCATATTTATCTATTAAATAGACGATAAATAATGATATAGAAATGATGATATAATGACTACTAATCAAAAGATGCACAAAGATTTTTTTAAAACAAAAAAGGAAAAATCGGAATTTTTCCCCTATATTGGATAGTTAAATAACAGGTCACACAAAAGGTCATGCGCTTTTTCTGCTCAATCTTCTACATTTTACCTAACTTTTTTTTATCCGTATTTTAATTTTCTTTTTACGAATACATACGGTAATTCATTTAATTCAAATCATACAAAGAATATTTAAATTTTATGAACAAATCATTATCTTGTTTTATCTTTATTTATATAAAATTAAATAAATCGATTTAAATATGAATATGATTTCCAATCCTATTTTATAATAATTTAATTGAATCTAGCTATAAATCTGAAGTTTTTAATGATCAAAATGTTTCAATTTCAATAAAACATTTTCACAAATACCAAAATAATTTTAGCATAAAATGTACAAATTAATATTAATCAATACTTATCAGATATTTTCACAATATCAGAGTTGAAATTTAATCAAAAAATTCTACAATAAAATATGACAAAGCATCCAGCAAATGATTATTCATTCATTTCGTTTGTTGTAATGTATTTATTACTGATTTAAATGATTGTTTGTTGCTGAAAAAGTTGGCGGTGGTGGTAGAAATGCGCCACTGCGTGCTTTCAAATCATCATTGCTAAAACAAGCTTTCTTTATTTATCAATATCATATGATAGATATCAAGCTGTCAAAAATATTATTCTTAAATGATTAACAAATATCTGACATACATCTGTCATATGTCATAAATAGGATGATATCAATCGAGAAATGATGATAGGTCCAATTGAATTATTTCATTGTCACATTGTTATACATCTACAGCTGCTATATTCTTTCTTTTCTGTATGAATAAATACTAATTCTACTACCACTCCTATTAGCATTAACTATTACTACTACTACTACTACTATCTGTGATATGATAAATGAAAGAGAAATATCTTAGATAGATTAATTGAACAATTAATATTTGAATAAAATTAGCTGAGTATATAAGTAAAATAGTATACGTGGCGTAATACATATTTGTACAATTAATTGCTTATTGTTAGTAGTAAAACAGATATTTAATAAAAATATGATAATTTTTAATGGCAATAAATTTAAATGATTGAAATATCATAAATTGAGACAATATTTGATGCGACAAGCAGGATAAACTTTCATCCACTCTTTGTTAAAAGATGAAATTAGAATATTGAAAAATTTTATATCAATCTCCAGTTGAAAACTTCAGTTTTTGAAATATTCAAAATCAGAAAAGAAAAGTGTTAATTCAGATAAACTTTTTGATGTATAATTATAATAAATATTTATACAGTAATGATTGGCATATATTAATTTTTAATTTTCAAATGCCAAAAATTCAAAACTTTTACAGTCGAATCAGCTGATTTTTCAAATACTAAAAGTTTAAAATTTTGCAATCAATTCGGCTGATTTTTATCATTTTTGGCTAACTTGCATGAAGAGATAAAAATAACTTTGATGTGTGAAATAATTAATCATTTAAATAGGTCGAAAAGATGGATAAATGTTACATGGGTTTATCATTCATCAAATCGATTGTGTAGAGAGTCTAATTTCATTAATCAGTATTGTCCTTTATCGAGATTTTTTTTGAAAATATAATGCTGCCTTGATACCATTATATTACCGTTGATATAATCTTTGTCAATTTAATTTATGGTTGCTGGAATTCTACTATGGAATTTAAGTGAAGGAATGAGGAAAAAATTTATCACCAGAAGGAATAGTAGAAGAAAATTTTTAAATTTTTAATATAATAATTAAAATTTTCCCTTTATACTTATTTACTTCGTTCAATTACGAATAAATATTACCTATTATATCCTGCACTTCTGATTATATCACATTTTCATTCAATGATTTAAAAAAAATAATGGGAATTAAATTTTTGAAAATTTTTTTAAAATATACCCTACAATAGGCGGCACAGCTTTCTCTTCCTCCCTCCTTTTTAAGCATGCTGCTTTCGGATTCAAATTTCTCTGACGTACCTAAAAAAAATATGGTGAATTTAAAATATTTGAATTAAAATATTTCATATAGTTTAAATATTTATTTATTTATTTTTCCTATTATTCCATTTCTATATAGCATAGAGGTCCTAATAATATGAGGTACCTAGTAGGCTATGATGGTACTAGAAGGTTGATTCAGATTACCTATGGTACTATCATTGATACTAGAAGGTTGATTCGCAACAAGCACACTTTGACAAGGTAAGATAGCTTCGTTCTGTTCCTTTAATAACATTCTTTTTAAGTTCCTTTGTCGAATCTGAAGCAATAACGTAAATTTGTGTTTCCACCATTTTCTTTCTTTCTTTCGTTTTTTTTTTTTTTTTTTGAGGTACTGAGTAAAAAAAAATCACCAGAAATGTCCCTCAAAAAAATTTCTTTTTCTGTCCATTTTTTAAAAATTATTCATTAAATAATAATATTATAATTTATTTATGCTAAAGGATATATACCATCAGGTAATCTTGAATTTTCCCAGGTCACTTATATTGTCAACTTTAGTGGTAATCTTTCGCTATCTTATTATGGAACTTTATGTAAACAAAAAAAAATTGATCAAAGCGGGAAATCGCAATAAAAAAACTTTAATTCTATGAATTTGAAAAAGTTAGGAAAAATAAAAATAATAAAAATCTAAATAAACAAAATGAATGAAAATATAACAATATTAATATTTCTCTTTATCACTATGTGCTATTTTTATCATAATTTCCTGCTCTATCAACTTTTTTTCCTGAATAATTAGACTTTATTTTTTCTCTTATAATATGAATAAAAAATTTAATATTTTAAAACTTAATATTTTTGAAAATAACCTGTTCTTCAAGTCCGGTAATTACAGCTACAGCTTGATGCAATACACCTAATTTTGTTTGCGTTTTATCAGAACCTTGTTGCAAATGTTGAGCACACATTTTGCCAAGTTCTTTAAATGCCATATTAATATCTTTTACTCGAATCCTGAAATTATGCTTATTATAAAATAAATTTGAGTTGGAACTGAATAAGCAAAACTTGAAGTGCAGCTAACTAAATTTTACAATCAATGAAATTTTATAAGGAAAAAATTAATTATATAAATAAAATATATGGTTAAAACAATCATTATCATGATTATCTATTTCATTCATTAAGAAGCATAGTTCATAGAAGGATATGATTTCAGAAATTTCGGATAAATTATAATTTTGTATATCATAAGAAGTAATTATCGTTAAGCAATGATCAGGTTTTCCAAAGAAAAAAAAAACGAATCTTAAATAATTAAGAAAAAATTACAACAAACCTAATTAAATTTAGCTTTAATGAAAAACTTCCGTTTAGAAAATGAAATATGCATTAATCATATCTGGCCATGTGTAGATAATTTAGTTAGACATTAGATAATTAATTGGCAATATTGGTTGATTATCTGGATGATCAAAGCATCAGCTCTGTTTATGAAAAATTATCGATGGCAAAAATCTTTTCAAATAAAAAATAATATTTTTTTTTATTTTTTATTAAATTAAAAAAAATTATTAAACATAAGACTACTTTATTTTTCTAATTAAATCCACCATGATCTTTTTCCGGAAAACATGAAGTAGAAAAGGTTTACTGTAAACGATTTGTAAGAATTGTAGAAGGAATAGCTCTTCAGGAATTGTAATTATTAATTTCAAAAAAAAAAAAAACCTTTCACGAGCATTGTTGGCACTACGACGATCAGCTTCACGATCATCATTTGACCTGGCATCATCATCTGAATCCAATTTTACGCTTTTCGATCGTTTTTTAGTACTAACTCGAGGTGTAGCCATCCCGATGGTACCTAATGATGATGTGGATGTAGCTGATGTCATCCCATTCATACCACCGGGACCACCTAATATGCCATTATAGTCAAATTGATCACGTGATACCGGTACTCCTACACTGTTTACCAAATCAGGTCTAACGGCAGCTGGTCCAGTAATAGGTGACATAGCTGAAATTTTGCCAATTTTTTCAATTTTTAAAATTTTGATAGAACAAAACAAAAACAATTAACATTTTTAGCTATTCATAATCTTCTTCAAAAATTTAAATTTCAACAACATTATCTATCTATCATTTATTCATTCATTCATTCATTCCATATTGGTATAGACATTTTCAATTTTAATCACTTCCTTCTCACCTTATATAAATTAAATTTATGATATAAAAAGAAATAAATAAAAAAAAGGAAAAGCAATTGAAAAATCCATACTGTTGTAAGGATCCAATGTTGGGATTAACGGTGTAGCTGCAGCTGCTGCTGCAATGTTCCTTGTATCATCAATATTTGTTACGCCGGTATTCTGAAAATGATATGAAGTTTTCAACGAAATGAAATGAAAATTGGAAATGTGATAATCATGAAACAATCATAAAGATATATCATATATCAAATCAATCACATCCCTCCTCGAAGAATGATTATGATTGCAAAAAAGAAAAAGAAATGAATCATTATCATTTTAAATGGAGAAGGAATCAGAAGGAGAACAGTAATAATTTTTTATTATTTAGAAATTATCATTGTATTCACTGATTTTATGCAATTATTTTTAGATTTAAACGAAAGCAATAATTTCTTTAAGAATTAACAATTATTATTATCTGTTCGAAACAGCGAATTGAATTTTCATTTATTTCTAAGCCAATTAATTAAAATTAATGAAAAAGAATTAATTTTCCAAAAGAAATAATTAGATAATTGCGGAAGAAAGAATGAAATTATTAGAGGGAAACGAATTTCATTGAAATTCCAATATATACAAGCAATTTTCGTTTCTCTTTCGAAACGAATTATACTCATTAATGTATTATAATACAATTTTTACATCAATATTTAACTTGTTATATGATTAATGATTATTCTTTCGATGATTATTCTGTTAAATGATTGATTATTCTTTCGATTGACGACAAAAAATGAACTTCATAATTCTTAATGATTTCATGGTTCTAAACAAAAAAAAAATTCATAATTTCAAATGAATCCCTGATTCAATATGAATTTCCCAATTTAAAATGAATCCCACATTAATAATAAATTTCGAGAATCAAAATTAGCTATTAAAGGTCTGCTTTCTCTTTGCTATATTTTCGAGATTTTCTGGCTTCTTGTGCTTTGTTCAATCGATTCAGCACAAACATTTTTTGGGCGATTTGTAAATTACAATTGTAAATCAGACATCGAATTTTGAATTAATAATAAATCTTGTAAATGCATTGAAATTATATTACTTTGCTTAAAATAACCAAATATTCAAATTGCTGATTTGATAATAATTATGATTATCATTAATTATCATTATATTCTCTGACAGTTTTATGCATATATATTGTGTATCTTCGATTCATTTCATTCAAATTTTTAAAAATTTCACTTTTTTATTTATTCTTTCTGTAAGTCAATTCTGAATTATTCATAAAATAAATATTAATAATTGTAGCAACATCAGATAGGGACTAATAAATAGTGTTTGATTGGATGAGTTTTGGAAGAAAGAAGAGACAAGGGACATCGTTGTCACAAACAATGAACAGATGTTGCAGATTTCTCGATGGCGAGGAAAGAAGGAACGGGAAATAAATGGGATGACAAACAACGGGAGAAGAGAGTGGACAAGGTATCTTACTCATGAAAATGAGTATAAGAAATGGAGACGATTATTCTCAAAGGTCATCCTCACGAAACTGAAAATACAGAAGCAATGATGATAATAATCCTTACAACAATGTGACTCATTAGATTATTTCAATAGAGAAAAAAAAATTTTTTTTGAAAATCGTAAAATTTATTGCAACTTTTTAAAAAGCTTGTAAAATTTCTAAATTAGCCATTTTCTTTTTATTTAATTAATTAATTAATTATTTAATTAGTTAAATTTGACTTAAATTTAATTTTATTATGAATACTATTAATAAGTTATGCTCATTGCTAGTGCGGAAATCTAAAATGTTTAAATTTTGAAAAATCAATAACGAAAACAGCAGATAAATAAACTTAAAGAAGGATGTATTTAATATTATAATGTGATAATTTGAAGGAAGAAAATGATTTTCTTTATCTGTCATAAACATATTTTCACTGATATTATATGCAAAAAAGACTATTATTTATTTTGACAGGCTTATTTTAAATTGAAAAAAATTCATCCAATTTTTTTCAATTCGATAATTTTTTTTTTAATATTGAAATTAAAGAAAAAAGAAAAGTCTCGAAGATACATTTTAAAAAGATAAATTAATGTAATAATTTTAGCTGTTATGAGAGAGAGAGAGGAAGAGGGTGAGTGAGAGAGATTTTTCAGTTATTTAGCGAATATATTAGGAAGTTAAAGTGTTGTAACCACCTGCTAAATTTATTATTTAACAGCAATAAACCGATCATCTCATTTCATCTCATCTCATTTTATTTCATTTCATTTCATCCTAAACCAAAAATCATCATTTGACCTTCTTCTCTTTCTTCTATGACAATGTCAAAGCAGTCATCTTCATTTACATATATTGAGATCAAATGACATACGACAAAAAAGATACCGCTGATGCATGCATGCATGTTGCAATAATCTAAACAAAACTATCATCAGAATTGTTGACAAGAAGAAGATCGATGATAAAAGAAAAAAGAAATAAGGCTTTCATCATTCATTTCTAAGACAAATAATTTATAATATTCTCGTAAAATTCATCATATAATTGACCTTTCATCCTGTCATTCTTTTCTCCTGATTTGTGATTTCTCTAAGTATCTCATTTTCAGAAAAGATTTAATTCGAAATAAAATGTCAAAGAGAAAAGGCCTTGATCATTCTGAGACAAAGCATTTATAATAATTCGGTAAAATCCATCTATCATACGATTGACCTTTCATCCGATTCTTCTTCCCTTTCTCAATTTGCTACTTCAACAACTGCCGCAGTTTATGAAAATGTTACTTCGAGAATTTTGCACAAAATTAAATCTGTATGCAATAGAAACCTGCAGTGGATGAGAGTAGAAATGAAGAGGTGCAGCAACATCCTCACGCCTCATCATATCACCTGCACCACCCAAATATGAGCTTGCTAAACTTTCTGGCATCTGTTTATCATCATGTTGAAACTGCAATATCAGAATTATGCAATCAAATTATTTGAAGAAGATATTATAAATGTTATATTTTATCCTATGTTATCGATTTTATTGAAAACAATATTTTCTAAAAGTTTAAAAATAAGAAAAATTTTAAATGAACAACGAATTCTAAAATTTTAACTTGAATTTTTGAAATATCAAAAAAGAAATTTGATTTTTAGCAAATATATTTTCCAAATTATAATTCTCTTTCTTTTTTCTCTTAAGAGCTCTTTTCAGAAAATATTAAAAGAGCGTCGATAATTCAGAAAATTTACAGGAGGCACATAAGAAGGAAAATACTGTTGATAACATGTGGTATTATGATGTGCTGAATACATTGATGGAGGTATCGTAACACCCGGATTACTATTATCATTATCGTATAACTGGAAAGAGAGAAATAAAGCGAAATGCAAATAATTCTATTGTTTATAATTGCATGCTCTATTGTATGTTTATAATTTATTCCGTTCAAATTTTGTTTTTCAGATTTCTGTGTCTCAGTAAAAGTCAGATAACTAGAGTGATATTACAGATAACTAGAATGATATTAGAGTATCATTCTAGATATAAACTTTTGAAAATAAAAATTTCTGAAATTTGATAACAGTTAAAAATTCTCGCATAATCTTTGAAAAAATGCTATTGTAAATCTATGATAGCATAATTTTACCTTGCCAATTTCAACAACATCACCACTTGCAAGCGTTGTAGGAGCGGAAACCGGAACCGGATATGCGACGGAAGCAGTAACCGACAAAGAACGTGCATAATCATCATCAGTGGCTGTATGCATCGGCAGCATAGTTCCATTATAACTAAAATGGATGATAATCATGATAATTTGTTGACTTTAATCTTTCATAAAGAATTAATTAAAATTATAAAATGGTGAAAAACTTTTGAAATATCAAGAAAATCAATCAAACTTTAATACCTGCTAGACATAAGATGAGTATATGGATTATGTTGTGGCAAGTTTGAACTATTCCAATAAGCGGTAGCTGCTACAGCACTATTATTCATATCATGGATTGCAGTTTCATGATTTCCCGGTGCGATCATCATTTGCGTATTATCTAACGGATAGCTATAGCTACCACTACTATTGTCCGAATACATTGTTGTTGATGGAGTTATTGATAAGCCGATTCCGGCTAAATTACTTTTTCCAGATTGTCGCTAAAATTAAAACCAAGCATGATTACTTTAAAATTAAGCATGATTACTTATTTTAATGTATCATTTCTTTGTTTTAGAGGATAGATATCTTTCAGATAAGAAAAATCTATATCAGTTCAAAATGTTTCATAAGATGAAATCAGTGTAAAAAAAGAGATTGAACAAAAACAATAAATTAATTTAAACAGTATGATACGATTTTCTAACAAAATATGTCGTGAAAAGAATAAATGATCAAATGGGCATATAAATTAAAGTGAGAAAAAAAAATATTTTAATAGCAATTCATTGAATTAATTTGAAGGTCAAACAGATGTAATACAATAGCATAATATTAAATGAACTGGCTATTTAATCTTGAGAGAAAAGCAAGTATTATCAATGTGTGATAATTAATATAATTATATAATTGAAACTATTATATGAATTATAAGTCTTCAAAAAAAAAAAATAAAGAAAATCATAACAACAAAAATTTTAGTTTCAAGCAAATGATTGTATAGTAAATTCATAATCTAATTTTATCAAAATTTATGAATAAGGAAACTGAAATGACGAACTGTATGACGATGAGGAAACATAAATGTAAAAACATGTATGAATTCAGTGCCTAAATATACTAATCTTAGTATTTCATTACTTGATGATAAAATAGTTGAAGCAGTAAAGGTCAACTATGATATCACTAATCTCAGGCATATATCCAAATATTATGTGAATGAATATATAGATTTTTTAAATTAGTTTAATTAATCATTAGCGTTTCCCAACAGTAATATAGGAGAAAAAATAAGGTAATGTATAATAAGATAATACGTCAGTAAATTAATGTTTTAATTATTTTGACATTACAGAGTATGCAAAGTTATTTCACATCCGCTAAAATTCCAATAGTACAAATTTTTAAAACGAATTCTAATTCAGCAATGGTCAATTTTTATAAAAAAAATTTTTTATAAACAAACTTAAGCTTTCCAACATATCGGATTTTATGGCATTTGAGAGAAAATTCGAAATCGAAATTTAATTTAATAATTAAAATATAAACTTAAAAGTCATTGGGAATTGAAATTACCGTAATCCTCAAGGCTACTACAATAGCAAGTTTGTTAACACTGCGGCAACAAAAGGAAGGATTCTGCTGAGCACTGCATGTCCCTGTATGAGAGCGCATATGTGGGTGTGCGCGGATGTGTGTGCGTGGGTGTAACTGGCGGGTAGGCATGTGGTGTATGTGTGGGCGTATGTAGATAAATGAATAGATGAGTGGGAAGTTTTAAAATTAAAATAGAGAAAGTTAGGTGATAACTGTGGAAGTTAAAAAGTTAAATCCATAATCCGTTGTGGTCCTTAAACATGAAGCATAATGTTACAAATATAGCTGATTTACCTATTATGAAGTTACGGTATTCATAAGTTAATAATATTTTTAAGGTATCGGATTAATTAGAAAGTGTATGTGTAATTAAACATTAATGATTAAATATTGAAATAGATAATGATCAGAGAAAAGTTTTTATTTATTTAGCTTAGCTGATATTCATTATGCTGCCAAATAAACATATCATTACATTATCACTCGAAAAAGATATTCAGTGAAAAAAAATTATTATTTTAAAAGAATTTGGAATTATTCATTCTTGTATATCAGAAGCATATGTCACAGAATAATATCCATTCCATAAAAATTATTTATTAACTAATCAAAAGAGAAAAAGAGGAAATATATTAAAATATATATTTATGGTTCAGATTTATTATTATGTAATCACTTTATTGTATTATCAGCAGCAATTATTTAATCTTTTTGTACATCATCTCTTTTCCTTCCATATTAGAATATATTGGCATGTCAAATTTATGATTTTTAACTTATCTTATCTTTCTCAACTTAACTTATCACATAACTTACAATTTAATTTATAATTTTCCAACAAATAAAAAGGAAAGAAAATGAACTTTAATGCATTCGATTAATTGATTTCAATTACTAACAAATGTATTTTTTGTTTTTTTTTTAATTTCCTTTATGTGAAGAATGAATTTGAAAGATTTTCAAATAATTGATACATTGACAAAAAAATAATATATTAATCAAATCGTGTTGCATGAAAAATTGTTAAGAAATAGCTCTGATTTGATAAAAATTCGAGATTTGAACTTCAAACAAAATATTGATTTCCTATATTTCCCGAAATTTATGATAGTTTCTTAGTCGACAAATTCATATTAGCAGTTTTAAAACGTCAAACACATGTATTTTTAAAAAAAAATTTGAAAACAAAAATTTTTATTATCAATTTTTGACCTTCAGGAATAGCTCTAATTTCATACTCTAACCTCATGCATGATAATGCTGTAAAAAACAATGGAATTTGGAATTTAGTAGAATTTGAATTTAGTAGAATTTTTTTTTAGTAGAATTTAGTAGAATTTGGAATTCAGTAGAATATAGACGTAAAAATTAAAACAGCATGTCCTTAAATCTAAATCCAATAATTCGCGGAGGAATTTGCGGTTATTTTATATGTCGTAAATTTTGGTTCCCAACCATTAGTGAAATTCAAATAAAAATGATACTATCAAAATTTTGATTATTCGAAAAAAATATTTCTTCATGAAATTTTTTCACAAACTTTCCTTTTTTCATTATAGAAACATAAGCGTAACTTTTTTAAGAAATTCAACCTCAATCTGCTATAGTCATTAGAAACTGAATCAAAATAAATAAATTTTAAATATAACAACATTGCAAGTGCATTTTACGCTTTCCTTATCACAAATCAGTTTACAGAATTTACGAAAGTAATTTATTTTAATCTGAGAAGATTAGTTATTCTTGTTGTTTCAAACTTATCGAAAAACAAATTTGTTCATAGAATTAGTAAAATAAAAGAAAATCTGATAAAGCAAGAATAAGCAAAGGGATTATTAGTTATCGTATATTTGTGTTATAAAAAATTCGCTAATTTTTT
Organism: Dirofilaria repens; assembly: GCA_008729115.1. Taxonomy (NCBI): domain Eukaryota; kingdom Metazoa; phylum Nematoda; class Chromadorea; order Rhabditida; family Onchocercidae; genus Dirofilaria; species Dirofilaria repens. Next base: position 249,304 of record SNRZ01000094.1, read on the forward strand.
TCGAAATCGGAAGTCTGTACTATATTATCCTCAAACTTTATTTATTGTAACTTACTTAGTGCGAAAAAAAGCCTGATATTTATATTTAAAGTCATTAAATTTATCGATAATATTTGCTCTCATTATTAATAATCTTCTTGACACATACTGTCATCATTATCAATATCATCATTATCATCATCATAATCACTGCGTAATGTAAACCTAATTTTCCACAATTTTACCACCTGAAAATATTCTTTTCCTAATCTTTAATAATTATTTAACTTAAATAGGAAACTGATGAGTATTTGAAGCAAATAAATAACAATAAACAAAATCATAATGAGAAGAAACATTCATCCATTTCAAGAATATAACTAACAATGGATACAGTCATCTGCTACTTGCTTGCTTTTATGCTGATTTCATCGTCGTAGAACACATTAAAATATCAAATTTGGATTAAAAAAAAATATATACATACACAAAAAAGGAAGAAAGAAAAGAAGAATTTATTGAACAGCACAAAAGCCAATCAAATAAATTTTATCCTACTATCTTTTTAAGGCAAAAAACGTTTATTCTTTACTTGATTCTATTCATTTTTATTCAGATATAAACAGAAGCTATTGATTCATACTGTATTAATACCGTAACTGTATAATTGAATATAAGAAAATAAAAATTTGAGGAATTAAAATAACAATTTCGATCGTTCTACTTTTCTTTTTCCTTCATATTTTTCTCCATCTACCCCTTGCTCCTTTTTATTCATTTTTTTTTATTATGAAAAATACATACTGAAAATTGTTGCTGGCGTAAATACCGTATCCAATAAATACTTTTCTTGTCATATTTTTATTTATTTATTTTTCTTCCCCTTTCTTAATTTATTTCAATTATGTATTTTATGCTATAAGTACATTACTGGAAAGGAAACATTTTAATCAGAAACATAAATTTAAAAATAAAAAGTGATTTATATTATTTTAAAAATAATTTACCATCTCAAATTTGTTTATTCAAAATTTAATTTAAAAAAAGGAAAACAAAAAACAAGAACTAATAAAAAAAATATTATCATTTTTCTCATAAATATTTCAAACGAAAAAAATTTTTTATATCATATCTTAGATTTTATTTTATTCTCAATAATTTATCCTTATTTCATTTGACAAAAAAGTCGAAAAATTAAGTTGCATTTATTTATCGAAAATACTTATTTTCCAAAAAATTTTTTCGTTTTTTTTTAAACATAGTATTATCAAATGGAACTATCCATAATTTTTTTAAAAAGTAATTTAAAATTATTACAATAGTATTATTTCTTTTGTTTTTCTCTTTTTCAAAATAATTATTTACTTGTAAAATAGATTATACCCACGTGGTTGGTATAAATTAATAAATAAATTTGTTATGAAAGGTCAACAGCGAATGATTAATGTCATCAGTGTTTGCACAAACAAATAAATTGGTCAAATGTATCGGACAGAAAACAAGACAGAGGACAGTAATACGACAGAAAGTTTAATAAAAAATCCAGATAAAATAAACATAATTTGTTAGTCTTATTAAGTAAAAGAGATAGAAAAAGAAGGTAAGGAAAAAATGCATGGAAATAATTTGCTAATAGAATTAATTATTATCATATCATACTATCGTTATCATAGATAAATAAATAACAATAATAACTGATAATGATCTTTAGTTACGCATTACCTTCTATGTTTTATCCGAAAAAAAGTTTGCATAAGTCATGTAACAGATGTAATATTAGATATGTCAATCAAGCAATCTTTCACCTCTATTCTCGTTTCCTACCCATCAAACAAGTAAACAAATAAACAAACAAGGAATACAAAATTCCTTTTTCCACTTTCTTATCAATTCCCGCTCTTCAGAAAAACAAATATAACAGATATGTATTGATTTAAACAATCATTTATGTCATTTATGTTAGCTTAGATCAAATGATACCATCTATCTAATTTAAATATTTTTAAATTTTAAAAGTAATAAATAAAATCAAAAACTATCTTCCTATAGTTGCATAATGGAATAAATAATTAAAATCAAATATTAGATTAGTTTAAAAAATTAATGAATTTTGAAAGTTATTTATTATTTAATTACTTATGAATGTATCGAGGGAGGGAAAAAGTAAGAAAGATTGAAACTTACATTTTTCCGAGAAATATTCGAATTAAGAGGAAATGTTGGCTGTTGACAGGGCATTTGAGGGACCGTAGATGTATAGATACAATTATTATTATTATGACCATTGATGGAATTCATCTGATTAGTTGAATAGTACGGAAATGGAATCGATGATGATGATGATAGATTTTCCGCGGTGGCAAGACTTGATGTCATACTGAGATTAGCAGGGGGGAAAAATTGAGAGCAAATTCACTGAAATAGTTAGATATTTCAAAGAATGAAAAAAGTCACAAAAAGTTTCATTCAATGGATATAAAAGAGAGAGAGAGAGAGAGGCAGAGAGAGATGGGAGAGAGAGATAGGAGAGCAAGAGGAAAGGGTATATAGTTTGATTATCTCAGGCAGAGTGATGATGATATTTGAAGGTTAATTTTTAATGAATAGCTTGAAGAAAAAAAGGCAAAAGGGAGGGAAAGGAAGGAGAGAGAAGAGCCGGGAATTGGGAGGTCGAAAGATGGATTAGGAAGGAAGGTGGACAATAACCCTTACATGGATAGCAACCATAGCATGATGATTGACCTCTCTTCTAGCTACTCAATTTTCCTATACCTCATCCTATTACCCATTATCGAAGGACTGTCCAACACTATTCCAATGTCCACAATGATGGACAATGGTTAGCAGTAGGGCAAAGAAGAATGATGAAAAACAAGGCGTTAATGCTTACCATTACCATTAGATGTAGGCTAATGGTCACAACATTTTGAATCGTTAATTTATCGATTCCTCATATATATATATATATATATTATATATATATATATATATATATATATATATATATATATATATATATATATATATATATATATATTATATATGTGTATGATTAGCATAATTAATTAGATATTTTTAGCTAAGGTTGCAAAGATTAAAATGATAATAATATAAGGAAGAAAAATGATAAAAATTGCGTGGAAATGATAAATAATTCAAAACAGAAGAAATGAGACATAATGTTGAATTATTATTCAAATGCAAATGATAACAAGAAATTAATTAAAGAAATTTGTATTAACAAAAAAAAAAAAATGAACTAACTATACTTTACCATTTCCAGTTGGATTTTAAATTTAATAATTTGAACTTAATTTCATTCATTAAATAGTATCACAGGATTTACTGGAATTAGTTATCACTATTTTTAACAGAATTGAATCGCTTAAGTAAAAAAATTTAGGAAAAATTAATTGTAATTTAATTGATTTCAGTTAGCTTGATTAATTTCCACCTAATCGTATGGAAAAAAAAAGGAAGTATTTTTAAATTTAAGCATTAATATTTATTTTTGCTTAATTTTCTTATTATCCGAAAAGTTCTCTCTATAATTCTACCCAAAATTAAAAGAATTTGAAAAAAACCAAAAAGCAAGAGAAAAGAAAGAGGAAAAAAAAGAGGAAAGAAAAAAGGAAAAGAAAAAACGATAATTTAATAAGAGAAGAAGAAGCTTTTGTTAGTCGGAATTCCTAGAGTATTTAGATATATTTACTAACTGATATCATCCATCTTTTGAATAATAACCATTTCCTTTCTTTTCCAAAACTTTATCCATCTCCGAGAACGGTACAGGAACAGGAAGGTAAGAATAGAAATTCGCAAAAAAGAAGAAATGAAAAGAATTGGACGGATTTAGTGTATCAAAAAAAAAGACGGAAAATCTTCTTTGGTAACAAAAATAAAACGAAGCGATCTTAGGAAAGAAGCGATTTTATTCTTTCTTTCATCGCTTTTTTTTTAAAGAGTAAAAAAGGAAATATATTCTATTCTTATTTTAGTAGTAAAATATAAGAAAAAACTACTTTTTGTCTTTTCTCATTTTCTCTTCTCTTTCCATTTTCTTTGTCATTTCTTCTTTTAAGCTATAAATAAGGTAAATTAAGAAATTCTTCGAAATATTTGTAATTATTAAATAATTCAGAATAATTCATTTCGAAATATTTTAAATTCAATTAAAAATTATTATAATTTTCATTTTAAAATGTGAATAAACAGAGAAAAAAAAGAGAGAAAATTAGTTATCGTTAATGGAAATTTGATTAATTTTTAGCTTAATTTTTAGACAGTTATCAAAAAATAACAAAATTTTAGATCGAATAAATTGAATAATTTCATTAAATTCAATCTATTCATTTAATTCTGTTTTCAATTTCTGTGAGAATAAGTAAAATATAAGAAAAGTTGGTCCGTTGTTGCGAAATTATATTTAATCAAATAAAAGAAAAGAAAAATAATTTCAACCAATGCCTATATAATTCTTAAATTCCTGAAAGTTTTCACGTAAACTATTCTCGAACGAATTTGCTTGGAAGAAATTTTTTGAAAAAAAAAATATTTTTTTTTTTCTAAATAGCAATTGTAGTAATATTGATAGTACAAAGATACTCCTCGATACATAATAGTTGTAGAAAAAATGGTATTGTTGATGATTGGCTCATTAAATTTGAATAATCATCGATTTAAAAAGCCAAAAAAAAGAAAGAGAGAGAAAGGGTAATATATAATTCAATTGAATTCAAATCAGCTGAGAAAGAAAGGTCATCTCATAATCTAAAAAGGGCAATTGCTCTTTGCCTTATTTTTATTTCAAAAAAAAAAGAAAAAAATGGTATTCAAATTTTGGCAATAACTATCAAACAAATATAAAATTTATTGTTATCCATTCTTTGATTGCTTTTTTATTTAAATTTTTTTTTTCTTTTTTGGCTTATACTAAGTTTGAGTAAACGATAAAAATGAGAAACAACGAATTTCATTCGATGATTTAATATGATACTGTTTTAAATGCTATTCCAATATAATTCTGTAGAAATTTAAAATAATATATACATGGAACAAATCAGCTATAGATCGCCATCAGAATTCGATTCTGTCCAATTAATCAAACAAAGTTTATTATATTTTGGTAAAGGATTTTTTCTAAAACTGTATATTAAAAAATAATTGGAAAAATTTGCTCATAGAAAAAAAAACAATATGAGTTATATCAAAATAATAACATAAAAGTTATTATTAAGCCATTTTAAAATGCTTACACATTTAACATTATGCGTAAGCTTTAATATTTAAAAATATTGATGAATATAATAAATAAATTATCATATAAATTAAAAAAACCCTAACATAATATATACGTATTGTAAGTTAAAACTATAATAGGTTCACGACATAATGAATAAACTGATATTCACAATCTGATATTTTTATCAAGATAAGCGAAAGATAGTAGTACCTGTGACATACACAAATAACATAATATTATTAAACTATTCGGCAAATTCCTGAACTGTATAATATAACATAATATGACTTTATTTCATTTATTATTAATTGATAATGATAGTAATGGTATGAAATAGTATAAAATGACATTTTCATAAATTCAAAGCCAGCTGTGGAACTGGAAAATAAGATAATAGTTAAAACAAATGATTAGAATCAATAAAATGGGCAAAATATTCAATATATCGCTAAACTTAAATGATTATAATAAATCAATAAATCAAAGAATACCAAATAAAAAATTTTGAAATTTATTTATTACCTAAAATTCCAAGGTAAACAAAATTCAAAAATTAGTACAAATAATTACTAACCATATAATTTAATTTCAATTTTTTGATATTACTATAAATACAGTACTATTTATTTATTAGCTTATTTTCTTTTTTGTTTGTTTATTTGCTTATTTTTCGACTTATTTATTATCCACATACTTATGCATAACACTTAAATGTACTGCAAAAATTCCTAAAATCATAATTCCTTAATTTCAATATTTAATTTTTTATCAGATTTATCACAATCTAATACGAGTACATTTTTGCAAACAAATAAATTTAAAATAGTTAGGTGATAAGAAATGGTGCAACGAAATAATATGAATAATGGTGGTGAAAGAAAAAAAGTAAGAAAAAAAGCTAAAATATAAAATAAGCAAGAAAATGGGAAAAAAGAATATACTTATTTTAAAAATAAATTGAAGTGAAAAAAACCAACTAGTATGATTAATTGTCAAAATTGCTTTTCCAATTTTAAAAACATCAAATTTTTCATTGTCAGATTATTACAGTATACGATATCAGTACCGTAATCTGTCAGGAAAAAAATATTTTCGCAAAAAAAATAAAGCGATGCGATACACGCAAAACAAAGGATAGTAAATAAATTAATAAATAAATATTTGATATAACTGTTGTTATAGTTTGAACTGATAAGATGATAATTGATTTTTAAAACTGAAATATGACACATCATTGATAAATGAAACTATCACATCAATAAAAAAGAAAGAAAATTGGAAAGAAATGAAAGATGGATAAATTTAATGGGTAATAAACAAAATGGAAAATTGTTTGATTTTCAACTGTTATGAAAAGAGTTATCGGTGAAGGTCAACCAATACATTGTTGCATTATCACTCTTCTCCAATTCACTCAATAAACCTTTCCGTTAACTACGAAACTTCAAAGTGACATTACCGCTTAACGGATATTGCGCAATTTCTATCTCAATCATTCATTTTTCTTCCAAGTGTCATGGTTATCATTTTGACAATAAAGTTGTATATTATGCTTTTTCTTTCTTCCTCATTTCTTTCTCTCTCGTCATACCTGTACTTATTATATGCTTTAATAATCATCTCATAATCATCATCCTCATTATTATCATTACTATTACTATTATTATTATCACAACATTATATTATTTTGTTTTATCGATATTTGAAATTGAGAATTTTCCGCAAGATAAAGGAGGCGGAAATAAGAAAAAGGAATAAAGCTTAGAGGAAAACTTTCTAAGAATTGCCAAATGATTAAATCTTTTATTTTATTTTATTTTCTATCTTTTTAAAGTAATTAGTGTCAAAAACAATTCCGCAGATTATTTTTTTCCATTTTTAATTGGCAATCAAATTTTAATAAATTGAAATTTGAAAATCAAGCAGTTTTTCTCCCAATCAATTGTTGCGAAAAAGAGAAAATTAAAAGGAAATGTTCGGGATAAACCGAAAAAAAGTGAAAGTTGAAGAAGCTCGGGATAGAAAATCATGGGATAAAACTAGAAAAGCCTGAGATAACCAGAAAAGTCTGGGATCAACTAGAAAAGTCTGGGATAAACCGGAAAATTAGTCATATATTCCACAATAAAAATGAATTTGTTTTAATCCTTCAATGAATAAATATTATATTACCAATTAATGGCCCAAATTATTCCTGTAACTGTTAAATATATCGATGGTAATAAATTTGTTCATTTCCTTTTTTCTTTTGAACTTTTGAACCTTTGAACTCGAAAAATATTTTTGACTTCTTTAAAGTTGTTATTTTCTGATAAGTTTAGATGATCAATATTTTCATATATCATTATCATGCGCACAATCCTGAATATATATATACCACATACACACATACATACATACATGCATACATACATATAGACACATATATATATACACATACACATACACACACACACATATCGCTCACTCAAAAAAAAAAGAAAAACATACGAAATTTCCATTTGCATTGCATAAATTTTTGTTGAAGAATAGCTTGCCACTTTCAAATTATTCATTCGGTCAGTTAGCTTAATTAGATTAATTAATTAGTTCATTAATAGTTAATTCCCAGAAATCGCCAACCAGACGCTACCATCGTTGGTACATGTTGCATCTATACACATTACCATCATTATCATTATCATATTTAATTCATCAAGGTTCAAATTCATCCTAGTTTTATATTTCATCTTAACAACCATTCTTTTAATATAATAAAATTAAATACATAAATGATATCTACTACTGATATATAAATGAATTATCTTCACGATTTACAATGATTTATTATTATGAGAATCAGCATGAATATTTCGTGAAAATTTATCAAATGAATCGAAGTAATTAAGTAATATAAATTTTTATATTGACATTCATATCATGATCTATATAATGCACAATAGATAAAATTACTTCAAATAAATAAATTTTATTTTTATGATTAAACTAAAAAAAGATTTTCATTATTTTTATTTAAATATAAATATTTAAATCGTGTAAATTGCATGCCATTCAGCTGGAATGGACTATTAATAAGATCATAATTTTGAAATTTCAGTAAAAATTTATAATTTATTAATTTTTTATTCCCAATCATATTCTATAATTTAATAATAAGTATTGAATAAATTTTATTTTGTTTTCAAAATTTCATATAAAGCAACAAACTTTTAATTGAGCATATTAGTTTATGACAATATTAAATCGATAATTCTGTTTAGAAATGATTGTTTAAATAGATAAAATTTAAATAGTTGTATTATCATCATTGATACGAATGGCATTTGATAAGATAGTTATCATCGATAGTACGGTTAGTACCTATTAGGATATTTATCACGAGTAATAACCAACAAATAGTTATCGAAAATTAAGTAAACTTATGCTATATATTGAAGAATTAGCTATGTCTTCCCTTTCTCATTTTCCGAAAAAATTTAGCAACTTAATTCTACTGAAATCATCAGAATTCCCATCCGATAGATACTATGATCGTCAATGATTCATCGCCATTAGCAAAAATAACTAAATCAGTTGTTTCTTTTCATTTCCACTTCGTTTTTTCTTTTTTTTTTGCTATCATTCGATTTAGTTGAAACGAACGCTTATCACTGATTACTGTAATTATTATAAGCACAGTTACTATATATCTTAATAAAACTCAGATATTTCTCATTTAAGGTTCATATATATTACCTCAAATTTACACTTGAAAAAAATAAAACAAAAAAAAATCAAAAAAAATTTTAAAAATCAAAATTATTTTGAAATGAGTGGAAAATATGGAAGGATTATATTCGTAGCAAGAAAGGAGGAGGAAACAATATAAGGGCATATATCCGTATTCATAAATAAATAGATAAATAGGATGAATAGAAGAGAGAGGATAGTTCGATAAATTCGGAACAAAACGGACAGGATGGACGGAAAAGATTTTTGTTTGATAAGGCAGCTGTGTAAACGTTAAATGCTAATATTGTCTATCATATCCATGTATGTGATAAAGATAATCGAGAATACGGCTACTAGTGATAGTATAAAATGAAATAACTCCTCTTTCTTTCTTTTCTTTTATTTATTTCAAAATTAATTTTATTTCTATTTTTTTTGTTTCTTTTTGCTTTTCTTTTTCCTTTCTTTTTTTCTCCGTTTCTTTTCTCTTTCATATGCACACATATGTACAAATATAATTTTCTGCTTTAATTTAAAAAAAAATGGTAAAAAATGTCAACATTCGTTTCGCTTTTTTATGTTCTTTCCCGACTATACTATTCATTTATATGTGATATAATTGTATAATGAAATATACTAATAAAGATAAGTTGGCACGATTAACTATTATCATAATATATTATTAACAATTTATTTAACATTTTAATTATGTTAATTATTATACATTTGCACATAGAAAAAATATATATATATATATATATAATAGTCAGCATAATGATGATAACATGATAACGATAACGGTCAAAAATTATTGAGATTTTAAAAATGATAAGAAATATAATCATTCTTATTCATGTTTTGAAAACAAAATATGATAGTGATAAAAAATCCGACATACTTTCGTGAAAAATTGTCGTCATTATGAAACTTTCACATTTATTCTCCATATTTGCTATCATTATTATCATTATTTTAAACATTGTTTCACTATTTACGAATTTAAGGTACCATGAATAAATGATAAAATTACAGTAATCATTGCACAGCGTAATTCACAAACTAATATAACAAAAAGATGCTAAAAAAAATTTTGGAATATAAATTTATAATTTTACAATGCAAATAAAAATCTATTGTTCTTGAATCCATAAAAATAAAATTTATCAAAAATGATTATCAAATTTTAAGCAATTATAAGAAACGAAAATTTTAAATTATCTTATCAATATGGAAAACACTTTCACATTTCTATCACTAAACTTTTGTATTATTTTATTATTTCCTTCCTATTTTCCCTTCCCTTCTTTTTAGTCACACAGTGATACGTTATATTTCTAAATAATTATAAGTTTCTTTTCTTCGCTTTTATTTTAAATTAAAAAAATTGGAAATTAAAAAATTAAAATGAATTTAAGATAAATAAAATTTAACAAATAGAAAAATTACTTAAGAAATGTTAAACAAATCTGAGAACATCTGGTCCATTAAAATTATACCATCAATTGAATAAGACAGAATGAATGAATGAGGAGAATGAAAAAAGGGAAAGAAAGCAAGCAAGAAAGAAAGAGAGAAAGAAAGAGGAAGGAAGGAACGAACGAAAATGAAATGAAATGAAATGAAATGAAATGAAATGAAATGATACGGTGGAAGAGATAAATTGGGTGTGAGCTTATAATTCGAGAGAGACAGGCTTTTTTTCCCTATTTTTTAACTCCTAATTTTCATTTCTTTCTCTATAAAATTGAACTTGAAAATGAAGCAGCAGCTGTTTTGTTTATTTCCCTCTTTTTTTTTTAAAAAAAGAAAAAGTTTATTTAAGCTTGCAATCAGATATTTAAAATAATTCAATATATATATATATATATATATATATATATTTGATATATGAATACTTAAAATCCATACATAAAATGAATGGAAAAAAATAAGAAAGAAAGGAAATAAATAAAAAAGAACAAAAATTAAATTATTTATTATGCAATTTTAGAATAATATTCTGCAATTTAGATTAGCAAGCATATTAAAAATAATTAACTTACATCTAAAGCATTCAATAATTAATGATTTGCAAAGAGAGAAAGGAAAAAACGATAACTTTTATTATTCGTTTTATATAACAAATAGATGTGTGCAAATATAATATGGCTGGATTAAAATAAATTTTTAGAGAAGCTTTAAGAAGCAATGAAACGGATAATGATATGATGATAATAATGATGCTGATGATGATAATGATTAATATTATTATTATCATCAACATCAAAGAAATTGTACCAGATGTTGTACTAACAAAAATGTTGGAAGATGTAAAGGAGTAATATTAGAAAAAGAGGAAGAGAAGGGGAGAGGGGAGAAGCCGAAATATAAAACAGTTTATGAAAAAAAAAAAAAATGAAAGAAAGAAGGGATTTTTGGATAATTACGATTTATTCTAATACCTACTCGATTCTAATACCTACCATTCTTTTCTATTCTGTTTTTTTTCTATTCTATTTCCATTTTTTATTTTGATTTATTTTATTACAAAATTTCATACTTCATTTTAAGCTTTACTTCTTAATAATGACAAAGAAAGATAACAGATAGTATCAGTTAATACAGAAAGATGATAATGGAGAGGAAAAAAGAATAAAGTATAATGGAGAGGAAAGAGAGAGGAAGAAGAAAGAGAGGGAACGAGAGAAAAAAGAATAGAATGATATCGAGAAGCAATTTTGAACTCACAAAGACAGTTTATATATTACTTGAAGATCGTCATCTTCTCCTTCAATCCATTAATAGATATTCTTCAATCCCATCTGTTTACCGTTTTGATAAAAAACAAGTTGAATAAATAATGTAATTTGTTTATCAAAATGGGAACTTTCAGAGGATATTAATTCAAAATCAACCCCTAATATTATGGATTTTCAATCTTATTGTTTATTTGTTTGCTTTTTTTTAGAATATTTTCTATTTATAGAATTAATTAATTTCAGATTTTTCTTTTCCTTTTAATTCTATTTTCACATAAATGAATGAAAAAAACGGTAAATATAATATATATAATTAAAATATTTTAAATTGAATTCATAAACAGAAAAAAAAAAACATATGAGTAATGATATGAGCGATTGATTAGCTACACTGTAATTTGAATACATAGATTTTTCCAAAGAAGTTTACTGAATTTTTTCTTCGGATTCTGATTTCTACAACATTTACACATTTAATTGCCAAAGTAAATCAAAAAATTTAACTTGAAAAAAAAAATTCTTCCAGTGCAATTCAAAGCATTGGTTAACGAATTAATTTTAATTAATGAAATTTTTAAATTACAATTGTTTTAATTGATTCTTCAATAGCAGAAAATTTTCTTTGAATTCTATGAATTTAATTTTTTAATACTAAAACAAATTTTGTAATTTAATTTATAATTCAATCGCATGAGAAATACCGTTTTTCTTTTTCATTTGCTTCAAAATTTTTTATCAAATTTTTCAAGCAAATTTAACTCATATATGCTTAATTAAATGCAAAATAAAATAATTTTTTCGAAAAAATCGGTTTTTATAAATTTCATAAATTTTACTTCGAATTATTCTCGCCGAATTTTCCTTTGCTTTCTTTCTATCGCTTAGACAAAAATAATAAATATAGAAAATAATTGAAAGTGCAGTAATTTTAGACTAACACAAATTATTTACCTTTTTTTCTGAATACCAATTACACAAAAAAGTCATTTCCACATTTCGCTCCATCTGTTTGAATGTTTGAATATATTTTGATTCATACAGTATACATTATTCATTCATGCACTCATTCAATCTTACATTTATACGAAGCATCGAAATTGAAAAATTAGATATTTCTTTTGGCTTTTCTTTCTTCAATTATTATTTTAATTTGTATTAATTCATTCATTTCTTGCTATTTATTTATTTCGGGAATAAAAATCAATTAGACTAAATACTAAAACAAATATTGAAAATACTTATTCGTACATTTTAAGAAATATTTTTGTATCAATCAAAATTTTAACTTCTAGTCTTTTTTATTTAGTAATTAATTCTGTATTTTATATCTTATAGGCAATAACTTTATTTATAAATTAATATTTTCTTCCATAAATTTTTCCCTCTTTTTCCTATCTTATCTGCAGGAACTATTAATTTCATTATTTTACGATAAATTTGTATAATTTTGGCATCTGATTAATATTGCAAATTTATCATTAAAAAATTTCATTATCCATCATTTTCTCCTATTTTACTTTCTTTTTTTATCTTTCCCTCTCTCTTTATTTCTCTCCTTTTCAATTTTCATTCTAATTGATTAGAAGAAAAGGAAGGCCGACAAATGATTATCGATAATTAATAGATGAGATTTGAAATGAAAAAGATATTCATTGAATGTTAGCTATTCGATATAAATTAAGCCTAAAGCTAACGATGACAAGTAAATGGTTAAAGGCCTGAAAGGCTATAGAATATAAATATATTCCTATGGCTTACTGATGCTGCTACTGCTAATCGAACAAAACTAATTATATTTTTGAATAACTAAGGAAGAGAAATGTCATATGGGATGGATGGATGAATGGATGAATGAATGAATGAATGAATGGGTGAATGAATGAATGAATGAATGAATGAATGAATGAATGAATGAATGAATGAATGAATGAATGAATGAATGAATGAATGAATGAATGAATGAATGAATGAATGAATGAATGAATGAAATGAATGAATGAATGAATGAATGAATGAATGAATGAATGAATGAAATGAATGAATGAATGAATGAATGAATGAATGAATGAATGAATGAATGAATGATGATGAATGAATGAATGAATGAATGAATGAATGAATGAAATGAATGAATGAATGAATGAATGATGAATGAATGAATGAATGAATGAATGAATGAATGAATGAATGAATGAATGAATGAATGAATGAATGAATGAATGAATGAATGAATGAATGAATGAATGAATGAATGAATGAATGAATGAATGAATGAATGAATGAATGAATGAATGAATGAATGAATGAATGAATGAATGAATGAATGAATGAATGAATGAATGAATGAATGAAATGAATGAATGAATGAATGAATGAATGAATGAATGAATGAATGAATGAATGAATGAATGAATGAATGAATGAATGAATGAATGAATGAATGAATGAAATGAATGAATGAATGAATGAATGAATGAATGAATGAGATGAATGAATGAATGAATGAATGAATGAATGAATGAATGAATGAATGAATGAATGATGAATGAATGAATGAATGAATGAATGAATGAATGAATGAATGAATGAATGAATGATGAATGAATGAATGAATGAAATGAATGAATGAATGAATGAATGAATGAATGAATGATGAATGAATGAATGAATGAATGAAATGAATGAATGAATGAATGAATGAATGAATGAATGAATGAATAATGAATGAATGAATGAATGAATGAATGAATGAATAATGAATGAATGAATGAATGAATGAAAATGATGAATGAATGAATGATGAATGAATGATGATGAATGAGATAGATAAGCTGGATAGATGGATGGATAGATGGATGGGTGGATGGATGAATAAGCAAAAAAGAGAAATTAAATGATTGGATGATTTTGAGGCATTGAGAAAATTAAATTGATTGTGAAGTGTTAAAGCTACCGTTGTTACCATACTTTAAAGCATACTTATTATATCAATACCTTTCGAATTTATATTCCTCCTTTTTCTCTTTTCTTCTTTCCTTTTGACTTCTTTTTCTTCTTTCTCTCTTTCTCGCCTTTCTTTCTTCCTTTTGTTCTCTCATTCTTTCTTTGCTTTTTCCTTAGATATATTTAATCAAAGCTAAGCTAAAATTGTACTAATTATTTTATATTCCAATTCATTCAATTAGTCATTTTTATTGCTTTTATATAAACATTACACATTTCATCGGATTTTTATGCATAATAAATGGGATGGATTTATTTGATTGGTAGAGAGCAAAGGAGAGAGAGGGAGAAGGAGAGAGAGAGAGAGATGTTGCAGAGAGAATGAAATGAATGAAATGAAATGAAATGAATAAAATACAATAATAACAAATACTTGTAACTATAGTACCATTTCTAATATTTTTTGGATTTGGCAGTATCATTTCTGATATCCTTCGAATTTAGATAAAATATGATGAACTAAAATAACGATAAATATGCTTATAATTTTCGATACCATTTCTTGATATCTCCTGAATTTGCTATAATTTTTTAATTTCACATCATTTCTCTTCGATTTGAAATCATTCCTAGGGTATTATTGCATTTAATATTATTCCGCCATTCTATTATTTCTTGTATATCTCGAATCTTTTGGTACCATTTCTGAAACTTTTTGGATTTAATATCATTCTTGGAATTTTCTAAAATTGACATTATTTATAAAATCATATATTCAACATTATTTCTACGTTGGAATTTGATTTGGAATCCCAGGATTCTTTTGGTTTATATGATTCCCGATTTTTCTTGAATATGTTTTTTCTATATTAAAATATTATTAATAGATATCATATCAATTAAAATTTATTAATGGAGTTTAAATGTATTCAAATGATGAATATTATATTCATTGTATTCATTTATTTACCAATTAAATATTGATGAAAATTGATAAAACTGTTTTATTTATTTCCTTGAACAGTGTAATATTTTCATAAGATTTATTAAAAAATGGGAAAAGAAAATAATAAGCATTCATTTAATTTCATTTTTAAAAGCAAATTTTAACTCATAATGATTTTCATAAATCCTAAATGCTATTTAAGCAAAAAATTATGACAATTATCCTTCAAAAAGCGACAACTTTATTAAACGATTTTCTGAATTTTTGATTTGTCATACTTATCTTCTTTTTTGTTCCTTTCTGAACGATGATAATCTTGTGCATCATTAATCAATTTTATCATTCGATTTAATTGTTTTGCAAAATAGACTACAATAAATAATGATAACAGTTACTTATATGAAATAATTTCTATCCTAAATCGTTCAGTTATTACTTGCATAAAATTCTTTTAAATTTAATTTCTTCCTTGAAAATTAACATTGGGATAAAATGAAGTGAACAAGTTAAAAAGGTAAAACCGTGAAAAAAAAAGCAATGATTTGAATAAAACGGGGATGGAAAGGAAAGCGGGTAGTTGAGGGTAAAGGTAAAGGAAAGG